>RJWM01031238.1:0-22618 GCA_004363535.1 Dasyprocta punctata
CTCAGTCATCTCATGGGCATCTAGAGGGATCTTACTGTTTGCCACCACGGAAGCCTCCTTAGAGCGGAAGAGAGCAGCACTGACAAGCACCTTCCTTCCTTTGTTGCTAGGTTGTTCTAACCAATGAGGGGGCCACTTTCAGAGGCTGCAGTTGCTTAGAGGTTATGGCATGAAGCAAAACAAGACTACCGCCTGCCCTGTTAAAGTAAACCCATTGAGTTTAATCTGTGAAAGCCTTAGAAAGAGTGATGCTATAGGTCCTCTGCTTTACCACACTCTTTATGTTAAAAACTTAGTATTCATGTTTTTGTAGTCCTGAGGCTCAAATTCAGGGCCTCATTAGTGCTGGGCTCGTGCTCTATCATTGAGCTACATCTCTAGCCTTCCTGAGCCCTTTCTTACCTGAGGCTGGTGTAAGCTGAAAGGTGTGAGAAGGAGATGATTTTTCAAATATATTCTATCCTATTATCCTATTTGAATATTTGAAGAAGACTGAACTCTAGACCTCAATTTCAATTTTTGAGATATATGTATTTTTATATAGAATTTTGTATATATTTATAAAAATTATATATAATCTCTTAAGATATGTCATATACATATATATAAATGAATATATGAAATTACTGCCACCAGGAGCTCATGAGCACCATGCCCATTTCCCTGCATATAGGCAAGCAGTTCTTAATAGTCTGGAGACAGCAGCATATATATGGCCAGTCCAAAATTCTAGTTAATACTAAATTATAGCCTTGTGACTTTTTAAAGTATTACATTTTTTTTTGCCAGCAGATTACTGTTCCTAATTCTGTTCTATTTAAGGTAGTATTAGAATAACTCCTAGTGAAACTAGCCCATGGTTGGAGACCAGCATACTTGGTTTCATTATTAGGATATTAATAATTCATGAAACTCATGAACCCCGCAAGACCTCTGTTGATTGTACTTGTGACCCTGCAGGCTGATATCATCTAACATCATGAAGGGTAGCAAATATTTATTGAACCAAATGATGGATATGTAATAGATATCTCAGTCTGAATTAGCTCATAATGATATGTACAGAATAAATCTGGTATCTTTACTTTATAGAACTAATCCTTAATAGTGATCTGCAAAAGTCATGTCGGAACTGCAGTAATAAAAGGTGGACAAAGCCTTTCTCTGCTTACTGATTGGAGAACAGGCCCCTAGGGACTATGACCCCAGAGTGATTCCACATTAACACTGACAGACTGATGGATTATCTGAAAGATGCACCCTGCATGAAGAGGGCTGTTTTCCTCCTGTAAGATTGGTAGTTCCTCAAAACTACCAATCCCAGCATACTAGATGTTTTTAAAAAATGGTTGAAAATAAATATACAAAACTCATAAATAATTACCACCATTGGTACAGAAACATGCTTTACAACTATTATAAAATGACTTCTTGGGAAAAATAATTCTCATGGTAAGCATATTTACTAAAGCCAGAATATTTTGCTTTTTACCAGGATTTGGATTTTATTCACCCGTTTTTCATTTACTCTTTGAACTGAGTTAGGATGATGAATTTGTAAATGCTATTGCAGTTACAGTCTCTGTCTCTGTCTGTCTCTGCACCTCTCTGTCTGTCTGTCTGTCTCTGTGTCTGTCTCTGTCTCTCTTTCTGTCTGTATCTCTTTCACTCTCTCTCACTAAATCTCAGTTCTAATGTTGGAACCAATTGATTCGAACTTTACTATTTCCTAAATGAAAGAATGGTTGAAACATTTATTTGAAATATGCAAGAGTAATATAGGTTTAATGGTTATGTTTCCTTGAAATAGGCAAAATCTTTTCAGAAGAATATTATTTCTAAAGCACATTCCAGGAATTATATAAGATTTTAAAAGTATCATTGATGAATTATTGCTCCTATGTAATGAGTGTCAGTCAGCAAATTATTAAATTTAGTAAATATATAGATTTATTTAGTAAAATAGATTTAGTAAACTATATAAATGTTATTTATGAACCGTGTGTTCACTTAATAAATGAACATATTAGAAATAGCAATCCTTCAAATCAGAAACAAATCTGTAAATGAACCTAACTATATGAAATTAGTCATGTAACCACACAAAACAGGTTTATTCCAATGACATTTGAACACAAAACTACCTGTATACTTCCTTACTCAGGAGGGACAAAAATTTCAAAGTAATCTAAGCCCTTATTCAAAACTTTTATTGATAATACAAATTTTGTAGGTTTTAAAACTTTTATACATAGGAGGATTAAGCAGGTAATTAATGGTGTGAATATTGTTAATAATAGAAACCTAGGGATTTCATAAATCTTTTTATAAAAATAATTTTTCAAATTTATATTTTGAGCTCTCATATTTCAGGTTAATTTTTCCAAAACTTACCAACAAACAGAAGTTAGGATTTTTCAGTATTTTACATAACCATTATCAACTCAGTAAATGCATTTAGAGAGGTACTTACATTAATTGAAGCATCTCCGTATTTTGCAGTTCTGTTTTATAACATGAGTTTGGATGTGAACAGAAAGGCAGAGTCTCCATCAAGGTTTTATTTTTCCTCTAATGGAACTTCTGATGTGATCACAGGAAGTATACAAGTATCGAGCAGAAGAGTCAACTGTAGGACACATCGAGCATTTATGAGGGTAATGTAGACTAGTATTTATTAATGAATATGTAAACTTCCATATTGTCAATGGGGTAAAAATCTAATACATTCACATCTGAACTATGACCTGTTGTTCCGGTTAAAGTATTGTACACTTGCATGATTTAAAGTCTGCTTTTAGCAGGGTTCCTACTTCATACTTAGCACATTTGATCGTGTCATTGCTTTGAAAGATTTGCCTTTTCCTTTCAGTGACTGCTCTTTTTCTGCCCCTGTTATCTACTTGCTTAGAAATGTACATGTTGCATAGCTTTGCTGAGCTTCATATCGAGTCCATAGTTTTTGGGTGTGGAGGCCGGGAGGACAGGCAAGTTGGTTTGCTTTTCAAATGACTCCAGTGAAGCAGAATCCAACATGACTGCTTTTGGATTATGTCTTTGTCTCCTTGCCAGCTTTGTCAGTGATGTCAGTGGGAACTTGCACAGTTGTGGCATGGTAGGGATCAGATCTGTGAGCCAAGATGACAGCTCTCATGATGGTTGGGGGTATGTCCTGCCAAAGCACAGCTGATTTCATGTTTCTTTTATTAAAGACTTGCACCCAAACTGATCATCACACTCCTAACATTGGTCAGATTTTAGCATCTGAAGCAGTGCCAGATCCTGTTCTTTAGGGAATAGGGTACTTCATCAGGAAATCTACTGTTACAAAAAGCCAGACTATTCTGAGAAGCTCTCTCTGGGATTTCAGATTATAGCCTCAGCCTAGAACTTAATTTTCGCTTACTTACTCCAAGCAAACACAAATAAACATCAAGATTCCAAGACACTATGCAATGCTGGAGCAACAGTCCCAGTGCTATTTCTCTCAGTGGTTTTTATTATTCTATTACAATAAAGCTATGAGATTGTTCAGAGCCACAATATTTATAGAATATTAATGTAACCATCATTTATATGCTAGGCATTCAAGAGGTTCTTTCTTCCAATCCTCCATTGATGTGGTCTTACTTATATTAACCTATTTATGAGTCAACTATTAGACCATTTAAAAGGCAACAAAAGAGCCAACATTAAATGTTCACAAAGGAACACATTGTGTTGAAGTTGCAAAAGTGGCAGCAAAGTGATCTCTTTATTTACTCTGATGTTTCTTGGCATTATTCCTAGGAATAAGGTATCATTCAAATTGTGCATCTTCGGTATTCTGAAGAATATAGATGTTTTAATCTTAGCAGAAATGTCAATGCGGAGGTTTCTGTGTTCTCTTGCACATACACTGGTAGTGCTGCCTTATTTTGATAGTAATGGGATGTAGATGTTAGCTTTGGGCCATGTGTGGTGAATGTTACACACTAGCACTTAACACAGCTATCTTTTTCCCTTCATAAATTGCATTGCTTTTCTTTGGAATGCTTTTCAGACTCCTGTAGCAAGGCAAAGGCCGCTTCAAGTCTGTCGTTGGCAGAAAACCCAAGGTGGACCTAGGAAGCACAGCACAGCTGCTCCAGCCTTGAGTTCTGTCCAGGAGCTCTAGCTGTCTCCCAGGCAGAGGTGGAACCATCATGGTGGCACTTTCCCCCTTCCGTCAGTGCAGTAGCTTGAGGCACTCCCCTGCAGCCTCAGTTGAAAGCAAGTTCCTGCATCCCATAAAGTGTTTCCTGCTCTTGTGTTCATACACAAATGCATTTCTCTTAAATGTCCCTTTGTGGAGAGGAAGTGACACCTGTTAATTATGTGCCTGGCTCATAAGCCCCAACTATCAGAAGCCTGTCTGCCTGCTGCTTGGGCTTGCTTGACTTGTAGGATTGTCCTCACTGGCCATAATAGTTAGGCTTCACTTATCCATTCTCTCAATTCTGTAGATAGTCACTCAGTATCTGTATTGTGTCGGAGTCTGTTTGAGACCCTTATGTATTATCACTGAATGAGGCATAAAAATGACCACTTTCACAGAATTTAGAGTCTAGTGAGACAACACCATGATAGAAAAGTAAGCTTTATGATATTTTTGAAGATCGTGTGGGTGATGAAACCTAGAAAAAGGAAAGCAGGGTACAAGAATGGGTGGGGTGCTGGGGAGAGGAATGAGGGGTGCGCAGTATGAACAGAGTGGTGGTCACAGGCCTCACCTGGAAAGTGACATCTGAGGAAAGATTCAAAAGGAAGGGAGGAAGCTGTTACGGAAATATCTGGAGCAGAGTTTTTCAGCTCCAGTGTGCAACGGTGATACCTGTAGGGCTTCTTAAAAATATGATTTGCTTGGTCTTGGATGTGGCTTGGTGGTAGAGCAGTTGCCTTGCATGTGTAAGGTCCTGGGTTTGCCAGCACCACAAAAACCAAATCAACTCCACCAATTGCTGGATGCTCTTTGCAGCCCTGCCAAAGCAGGTCCGGGTGGGGCTTGAGAATTTTCAGTTTTGCTAAGCTCTCAGGTGATGCCAGTGCTTCCGGCTTAGTCACCATGCTTTGAGAAGTTCCTTTTTAGAAGCAGAGCATCACAGTAGGAAGAGCTAGGTGCAAAAGCCTCAAAACAAGAAGGTGACTGCTTACTTTTAGGAACAATGGGTAAACACCAATGGCCAGAAAAAATGATGCAAGGGTAAGAGAATAGGCAGAAAAGAGTCGGCTCATATAGGACCAGTGGTTTTTTGTCTGATAGAAAGGGGATCTATTGTAGAGTTTTGAACCAAGAATTTGTCTGATCTGACTTCCGTATAAAAAGCAACACTCTGGCTGCTGTGTTGAGGATAGACAGTAGGAGACCTAGGTTTGACACAGGGTGAAGGGATACAGCACCAACCCAGGTGAGAAATGTGTCCAACAAAGGTGATGACAATGGGTAGCATGTGAAGTAGTTGAAGACAGATTTAATGTGATTTGGTGACAGGTTAGATGCCTGGCATTGAGTAAGAGAGGCTCCAAGCTGACTCCAAAAGTCTTTAGCCTGAGCAGTTACAAATGTAGATTTTATCAACTGAGATAGCACAATCCAAGAAAAACAATTTTGGCGGGGAGGATTACAAAATTCAGTTGTGAATCTGCTAACTAGAGAGATGTGTTTTACCTTCAGATGAAATACACTCACTGGAGTTGAGGCGGGATGTGGAACTGGAAATATAACTTAATCTATCTGTGGCACATAGATGGTTTCTAAAGCCATGTGAGATCAGAAGGAAGCAACCAGAACTGTCACTGGGGCACTGTAGCACAGAGCGTTTACAGAGAAGAGACCCATGGAGATGAGAGGGAGCAGCCAGGATGGAGGGAAGACAGCCAGGTGTGGTGCTGTCATGGAAGTGAAGAGAGTGAAGTGGAAGAGGAAAAGGAGTACATGATGGTGCTTTCCGTGCTGCAGCTTAGTTGAGTAAGATGAGGACTGACTTTTGGACTTTGCAGTGTGGGTGCTGTTTGTGATCATGATAAAAAGCATTTCAGATGAGTAGTGGGGAGAAAGAAGAAAAGGGTTTGGATGCAGAGAGTATAGGTTTTTCTTTAACAAAAATTTGCCACAAAGATAACTAAGGAGATGGTGTTGAGATCAGTCGCTGAAAAGAGCAATGGACTGAAGAGCTCCTATCTTACCAGAAAGGAGGAACATCAGCATGTTTCTAATGCAAACATGCACATCCGAGTACAGTAAAAATGTTGTGATATGGGTGAGAAGAGAAAATGACTGCAGGGCAAGAGGGTGGGATTAACTGGACCAGTGAGAGGAACGGTTATCTAGATAGGCACGTAGGTAATCTGTGCTCCCACTTGCAGATGACAGGTGGATGTGGTTGTGGGGACTGTGGGAGTTCTCTGCTGATTATTTTGATTCTCAGTGGAGTAAGAAGCAAAATCATCAATATGTTTAGGGACAGAGGTATTTCAAATTAGGAAGAAGAAAGTTATCTAGAATAAATGGAGAATTAAACAGTACCTTCTGGCTGTCAGATTGTGGTACACTTATGGTCATAAGACGTGTGTGATAGTTCCTCTTGATCATCAATTTGACTGGCTTGAGAGACACTTCTGGGTTTATCTGAGTCATGGGGATGTGACATTGTCCCTGGCCTCTTCCCCTCTTGCTGTCTTTACAGTCGTCTAGTTCCTGACTGCCTTGAGGTGAGCAGCTTTCCTGCTGCACGTCTTCCACCATCCCATTTCTGCTTTGTAGTCAGCTAGCCATGGACTGAACCTTCTGGAACCAGAAACCAACACAAAACTTTTCTCCTTTAAATTGTGAGTGTCAAGTATTTTGCCCTAGCAATGGAAAGGTGGCTAATACAGTGAGATTATTTCCAGTCATGTTGAATCTCACTGTGGATGTACATGAAGAGTTTCTATTAACCAGGGCTGTGGTTTTGCCAAGAGAGACAAGCGAGGGACAAACAAGTTGAAAGAAGAGACCGTGAATTTTAAGAGGGAAAGAGGATGTCAAAGGGTGCAAAACACAGAAAAAAGTTTTATTGGAAACCCCTCCCCAGCCAGAAATGGTTTAAAGTACTAGAGGGAGAGAGCTATAAAGAACTCATCAATAGTAAAGTATATAAGAGTCCTTGGAAACTTGAGGGTAAGATAAAGATTAATTTGTAAAAATTTTTGCTTATAATCCCTTGATTATTTCATAGAAATGAAAACCTTTAAACCCCAATTATATATTTTTTAAAGCTCATTGCATTATTTGATGATGGAGAATTTGGCTACTTAAAAAAATACCCAGAACTCATTACAAAAGATGAACTTTTATTAAATCTTTCCCTTTTAATCACGTCTGTACTTGTGATTAAAATCTCTACTTTCAATTTAGAAATTTTAAAAACATGACATTTTTAGCACTATAATGAGCATCTACATCACTAGAATGTAAATTTTCTGGCATGTTGTTTTTCAGATTGTTTATCTGGTTGGCAGTTTCATTCTTTTCTCCAGTTTACTCAGTCTATGTCTCATAATTAAAGCAGTATCACATGGGATTATTGATTGATCAAAATTTGTCCCAAATAGAGATTTTGTTGTTGTTGTTGTTTTTAGTTTTGTTTTTGCATTTAGTTAAAGCCCATTGTAATTTATTTGTTTATAATTATACCATGCTTTAATTTTTGCTATTAAAGCCACAAAATTATTGGATTTCACTGAAGAGCCTAAACTTCAGATTTGAGAGTTTATAAAAAGGTCTCTATGACATAAACAAAATGGTTGATCTTTTTTATAGCACAAGTGTTTTATCTATTGCCACCCTTCTATTAGATATTTTTCCTCTGTGACAAGATGCTTTCCTATCCACATACGTGTATGAAAATGAAGTTTTTCTGTATTCAAATATATAACTTTACTAGAGCTGAGAAATTCCCTAGCACATGGAGTGACTTTGAAGCTGTTTTGATTTAGGGAAACTCAAGCAACAATTTGCAGCCGTTTTTATAAATGTTAGAGAAGCCATGGTAGGGCATGTCCCTTCGCATTTCCATGGGTGATATTTCCTGGTCGATCTTGATGGAATTGCAGCATGTAAATGTTCACTGACACTGGTGGAGAAGAATGCTACATTCAGGTAACAAGTGAAGCAACAAGATTACCTGCCAGTGGCATTTCCATTAAAGCTAGGAACATCTAGCCTAGTTCCTGGCCAGGAATGCCTAGCCTCATAAAAATCCAGTGAGTTCCAGGGCTTTACCTGTTGCACTAAAATCATGGAATCAACTTGCCTAGCAGATTAGTTTGTTCTTTTAATTGATTTAGGATTTCTAAACTATAAAGGGTTAAAGTCTTTAGGTAACTTCTAAAGACTAATAAGATAATTTCAAGGAAATAAGTGTGTATTACTAAATTTTTAATTTATATTCTTGTTCAATTTACTTATATTGTTAAGCAGTAGATGTGCATACTTTAATGAAGGGTCATTTGTTCCCAAGCATTTATTTTTTAATAAAATTATTTTTATTAGTCCATGTTTGCTGTGCATGCTTATATAGAGTGGGTACGTGTACGCAACACATTTCATTCCTCTTTTCAGCCTCTTTTCTTCCCCTTCCTCCATCTTTTGATTCCCTTCCAATTTGAGAATGATCTCTTTCCCTACTTTCTATTATCATTTATTTTGTTCTTTATTTACAGCTTGAGTTTCTCAGTATGAGAAACCATATGATATTTAAGCTCATGTGTCTGATTTATTTAATTTAGCAGTGTGGTCTAAAGGTACATCCATTTCCTACAAATGACTTGAATGCATCTTATAACTAAGCAGTTGCTTTTTAACCATAGCACATTCTGGACTGATTCCTATAAGAATGCATAACTCTTAAAAAATATAAGTGCAAGAAAACTGTATGAATATACTGATATGTTATTCTAGAACTGGATTTATTGCTGCAGTGCTAATTCTTTTATTTTTGTTTTAAATTGTAAAGTCTTTGGAGCAGGGTATTATCTTTCATATATTTGTATTCTTGTTAGAGCTTGCACAACTCATTACAAAGGGCAGAGATTCAATAAATATTTAACAGATTTATGGATACTGTATTCTTTGTACCAATTCTGAGGGGAAAATCGGAGCGTCTTCTCTTGGTATAATGCTTAGGGCATCTGTCTTGAAAGGAATATCTTTTCCCAGGAAATTACAGGGCCCAGATGCTGGGTAGTTCTTTACACTCCAGCTAAACTTACTAGATGAAGTGATTGCAGTTTCAGGTTATGGTGCTGCTTGAGTTTCAGTCTATGCCTTGGTTTCACCTTCCTCCCTTCTCAAGCCTACAGTGGCACCAGAAGAGCATTTTAAGACAATAAATACGGTCAGATTCCTCACTTGCAAGCCTTCTAGTGTGTTAGAGCCTCCCTAGCTGTCTGAGATGTAGGTGAGGTGGCTCTCCTTCAGCATTCACGTATTAGCATACCCATTCCTCACACATCTACGTGGATTTAGGGGCTGTAGACTGTGACATAGGTACTGACCTTTAATTTTGGTTCCCAGCCCTTTCTTGTACATAGCAGACCCATGAACAGATATCTTCAAAAGTTTATGCCTTGACATCATTTTTTCATTTACTATTTGGTAAATATGTTGGCACCACCCTTTAAATTCCTGCCATACATAAAAACAGCAGGAAGATAGGGGTCTGTAGGATAGCTCTCAAGTTGGCCAGAAATACAGATTTTCATGAAAGTCAAGGAAGAAGGCAGACTTTGTATGATTCTAGGCATGTGCTTATTTGCATGCTTACGGGTGCTCTGTGTTATGTAATTGTCCATAAAAATGTAGCATGGAATTTTCATTATTTTTAATATAATAGTGCATCCCCTATCCAAATTAAAAAACTTTAAGCAAATCTGCTTTCCCTCCCAAATACTTAATTTGTCACTTTAACACATTTTTGATATTACAGCTTTTGTCTTTAGGTGGAGCTGTTAAAGTTAAATAAGTGTGAATATCTGTCAAATGCAGTTCTTGCAAGAGTGCACGTACATTTTATATATTGCAAGAAAAGCATAATTAATAGCTAATTAGGATAATGAAAGTAATATACACCAGATGTAGAGAAGACCTTGTGGAAAATTAGTCTGAATTAGATAACATGTGATTTGGTCAAAGCAAGCTTGTTGAGAAGAATTAAAACAGTGGACATGTGGAGGGACAATCAGTGGCTGTCTAGCTCCTACACCTAGGGAATAATTTAATCAAGTTTGCTATTGTAATACTCAAGGCTTCAAGCTGTTCCATTTTCACAAGTTGATAACTTGGGATTTGGGCCTTGATTTGTAGCATTCCTATATGGTCAAGTTTCCTGTTGAAATGATCACTTTCGAGTAATTTAATAAAGGCATCTATGCAGAAGAACAAAAACGTAATCAGACTTTGAACACTCAAATTCAGCCTCTAAATATTCTGGATATCTCTTAATTAAAAGAAGGCTAATACTTATTACATCATTCATTTTCTGTTTAATGTTCATTGGTTGGCCATAGTCCAGTTTAGCTATTCCTTCCACATGTTCACGGGCATTTCTATTTTTAAGAAACAAATTCAATAGTACCTTGATTGCCATGTATACATATTATATATAATACTTACGATTTTTTACTTTATATACATTGTGTCACTTAATCATCACAACAGTGCATAAGTATCATCATCATCACCATTGTCCACGTTTTCAGATAACTAAACCATAAGCAGACTAAGTAACTTGCCCAAGGTTAGATAAATGGTACATCCAAGATTCAAACATGAATTTACTCTCTCCATCTTTCTTTTAGCCTATATATACATATACTGATAATGTTGAAGCGGAGACTTGGATCCTTTTTGCTTCTAATTATATAAAGACAGAATAAATGCAATCTCTGTGGTATGGGTCTTTATATCATTGATTTTAATCAAAAGTTATTGTTGATGTAAATAACAGAGCAATAATCTATACAATAACTCTTATTTCCTGTCCATGAGAGATTATTGATGGGCTTTAAAAATAGACTGTTTTTATTTGCTTTTAGGCAGTGGTATTTCAGCCGTATTCCAATCCATAAATGATTATAGATAAGCAGAAGCCTTGTCGACTGACATTATTCGGTGGGAGGTCTGTCAGTTAGTGTACCATGGGTGCACCCTGAGGAACTTATGAAGTGTTGACATAAACCTCCAGTGTGGTTTAAAATAATACATCTACCCTGGCTGAAAACTCTGAAGTATGTGTCTCTTACATAGTCAAGAAGGACTTTGAATCAATCCTTTAAAATGAGAACCTATGGATTGAAATGGGCGTATGAAATGTGGAGTTAAATTGAGCTTTAAATTTAATTTGTTAGTATGAAAGACATTAAGGCTCTGTGACCAATTCTTCAAATTATCTTCTGGGTATAGTAACAGGTCTCATACCAAGGAAAATAAAGACTGTATACATTTTCTACAGTACCCCAGTCTGTGTGTTGCATGATATTCGCTGATTGGGTGCTGCCCTCTCCAATCCTAAGATCATTTCTACTTTTAATTTTTGTTGTCAGCATCTTATTGCACGAAATTTGTCATTGGATTTTTATATAAATACCAGTGGATTACTTTATTATTCTTACTAGCCTACCCTCTAAGCAAAACAGAAAGAGATCACTTTATTCAGTTGGCTTTAGAAACCACATTTCTGCCGAGAGAAGTCTTGAATCAGTGCTAAGAGATGCATACTGTATTTGCTCTCTTGCCTGAATTCTATGTGTTTTTATTAACTGGAGAGTCCAGTTCACTATCTAGTGAAAAGCTTATTTAATTAAATAGTGGATGCTTTCAATGATGAGGCTAATAATCAAATGAAAAGATAATAAAATCACTTTTATAAACTCATGGAAAACTTCTTTTAAAGAGAAAAATGATGCCTGCCTAGAATAAAGATTGAAATACAAGTATTGTCAATTCTAATAAGCTTGAGTTGTTTCTTTGGGGTAGGAGGACAATAAATTTAAAATTTACTCAAATTATGCTTTTGACCACATGTCAATAAGAATAGGAATAAAAAGCATTGTATAGAAACTAGTAAGATTAAATTTAAGAATACTACTTAGAGTGGAATAGATTGTGAATGGGTTATAATTCCTGTTTAATTAATAAACATGTCCAAGAACTCTTTCTTGTGAAATATAAAAGGACAATAAACCTAGGAGAACAATTAGCAATAAAATTCAATAAACTAAGATATAAAATAAACATTTTTATATACTAGACATTATAGTGGGAAATGATCCATCATGAATAGGAAAAAAAACAAAAAATCTGCATTATAAATATGGAGTCCATTGAATCATACTGAATCCAAATGTTGCTAAGAGAATACAACTTAAATGGAATAAAGCGTTGATTAGAACTCTGAAACAGTATAGAGCTTATAAATTTTTTTTGAGCAGAAAAAAAGACATATATAACAAAGACAAAAAACAAAACAGACAAACGACTAGAGTAAATGCACAACAGTAACATTAGAGCTTATACATTTAAAAAAGGCTTGTATTATCATGCCAAGTCATTTTTAAAAGCATAGAAAACAGCACGGAAGGGAGTATGTTAAAGTGCATAGCCTTGCAAATACTATTAGTTATAGCTCTTCATTTGACAGTATTTTTTTATTTGTCATAAGAAACATGAATGCTTCTGTACTGTGTAAAAATATGCTTGTTGAAAAAAAAATTTTTTTTGGTGTAATGGCTTCTACCCAGGTTTCACTCAGTAATTTAGATGAAAGATGAGGATTGGTTTTGGCTTTCATGTATCATATTTGACCTTATTCTGGGAAGAATTTACATGTGAGTGTGTGTGTGTGTGTATATATATATATATATATATATATATATATATATATATGCATACATATATATCTTTGAAAAAATATATACACAAGCATGAACATGCTTATTTTTGTTATTAATTCTTGTGGTTTTTAATTTCCTTAGAAAGACGTGCGGGACATCCTCACCCCAATCCAGGTGGAGGCAGCTTACCACCTCGGGCACCATGTCATCAGCAAACGAAGTACAGAGGAATTCCCGCCCCTGCAACCAATCCTTCAGCAGAAGAGAGAAAAAGACGTCATCAAAAAAATGGTAAGAATATTTTTCCTGGTTCAGAGCACTATCTGACATGATTAGAGCATTATTTAAAGGATGGCATAATCCTGAAGAGATGAACTGTATGTTTGAATTCTTTTTAAAATTTTTTTATGGATATTTAAGAAAACAGATTTATGATATATCCTGTTCTCCATGTTTCTTTATTTTTTATATTCCCTTTAGGATATTGAGCTGAATATTTTTAAATATGCATTTAGCCACAACAGTAGTTTCCCATATATAAAAATTGTTAATTTTCTCTCCTCGATGCCTTGCCAGTGAAGAAAATATATTACTAGAGAGAAAGCATAATGGAAGTAAGTTGCATTCTTGAGTTAGTTATTTAGCGTCTTCATGTGAGCTCGGTTCCTCTTCCTCTTTCTCGTTTCTGTCTCCTTTTCTTTCTGTGCCTCCCTCTCTCTCTCTCTCTCTCTCTCTCTCTCTCTCTCTCTCTGGCCCTATCCGTGGATCTGTTCTGTCTTTTTATTTCAGTTGCCTGTCTGTTTGATTCATTTATAGTATATATACTTAGGTAACATAACATTTTCTCTTTTTAAAAAATGTTACCACATTCTTTTTAGCCACCTCCCGAGATCAGTTCCACTTGAAGATGGATCTTGCATTCCAAGGAGTGAATTGCTTTTTCAAAATTCTCACAAAATATTTGCTTCACTGACGGTGCATTTGTTCCCAGGAGTCCCATGGTTCAGACTTTACTGTCCAGCGATGCAAAGATATAATCAACAGGATGCAGGTTTAGGCATGGTAAAAAACATACATTAAAATCACCCACAAACATAAGAGATGAAAGGGACAGGTAAAATTCTAGTTCATATCCCATCCAGGAAAAATTGCATCTAAGTCACCTTTAATCACCACTGTCCCTGAGTTTATCATCATGACTGCCTGATCTAGAATACTAGCAGCACATAAAAACTTAGGGACACATTTTCTCTTATTCACATGAAAGCGTTTATGGAAGTCCGTGTCGCTTTGTGCTTAGTGTCAATTTTCAGGAACAACTAATTTTAAATGTCTTGATGATATCAGTCTTGCAAGCATACAGTCCAAAATACTGGTCATTTGTAGTTATATTGATCTACATTTAGGTTCTTCAGACAACTCGCTTTACAAATAGGAGTCCCAGGAGAAAATCTTGCTCACTTGATCAGATAGAGAAAAATGTATGCCTCTTCCCTTGGAACATGGGCAGTCTGTGGTCTGGCACATTTACAGTGCTCCAAGAACTTTTGATTTTCTGTGCTTGCTTCTCCTCTGACTTTCTGTATTCTCCCTTTTCTGTGTGTCTCCTTCTTTCACTCGTTCCTATCATTCTTCTTCCTGTTTGTTTTTCTTTTGTCTTTTCCCTTAAGATCTTCCCGTGTACCTTGTAGCACCCATGGATCCTACTTCAGTGTTCAGTTGAATCAATTCTGGAACCCTTAGTAGACTACCGTTGAATTTTGTTCTGTGTTTGTTCAAAGTAAAATTTCTCAATTTCTATATTTAGCTATTTTCAATGAATGTAAAATCACTGTCCTACCATCTGCCAAAATTAAATAAGTGTGATGCTTTTGTATAATAAACAAGATCAAAATATAGCACCAAAAAATGGAAAGAAAGTTGATTAAGAACATCTTGGCAGCTGATATTCTCCAATTATCTGCAGAGTGCCTTTAATTTAACTTTTCTCAAACCTCGTTTCATTTAACAAATTTAGGCTTTAAATTTACCTCCTGGAAGAACTAAATTTCTTTGGCACTGCAGCTATGTCATTTGAACCCACTAATTCTCAAATGGAACTCTTAGGGAAGGATAAAATAAATTCCAAATCTGACTTATTAATTTTGTCTCCTTCTTGTATCAAAGATGCCTTATTCTTTGCATGCAAATATATCTACTGATTGAAAAAAATATTACCATATTTTGTTTTCAGATAAATTTTGCAAGGTTTTGTGCCCATGAAAATTGTTCTGCTGATTTACGGGTTTCTGCAAAAATTGGATTTTTCAAGTAAGTTTATGATACTCTTAATTTTTTATTAAGAGGACATAATACATATGTGTGTATGAGTTTCAAAAGGGACTATTGGGCAATTAGCATCATTCAAAAAATTAGGAAAGAATGTTGTATTGAGACAGATTATATATATATATATATTTTACTAGATTTGACTACTAGAGCATATTTTATATTCACACATATACACATATATGCACATGCAAATACATGTTAGAGTAAGTATGCATTCAAGGAGTGCCATGTTTCAAAGAATGAATATATATGAGCAGTAAAGTGTTGCAAAGCATACTTTCATCTCTTATTGATAACTCTGAGACTGTATCTGGGTCTAATTGCACCTTGGGATATCATGGTATGTTTTAACATTCATTAGGACTTGTTAGTAGAGTTTTGGTAGCAAAATAAAGTTTCACTCTGGTACAATACTTAGTTCACCATTGAGAAAACTGGTTAGATCATTCAAACTGATATATGAAACAGCACGTGTACAACAAATTTGAAAAGAAATAAACCAAGTTTCTCATCTACATTCATAGGAGAGTGAAAACAGTATGTACGTAACGCGGCTAGAGTAACATGGAGCGCACAGTGAGAACCAGATACACAGAGGCTGCCAGTGTTCCCTTGTGCTGGAAGATGAGCCCCCGGAATTTTGTGTCATGTCTGGATCCCCTCTATTGAAATTGTTTTGCATATCAGAGGGAAGATGTGTAAATGAGGGCCAGAGAGGTCGCCCCTTGCGGGTGAGGATCAGTTGCACGCGGGAAGGGGCAGCAGGGGGCAGCAGCGAGGTTGGCATGTGAAGCTGAGTACCTGGCTGGGTGCAAGTCAGGAGTTTCCGAGGAGTTCACGCAGGCGCAGACAGTGCTCCTGGGAACAGCCGTGAGGGTCCCCTCTCCTGTCCCTTCCCTGCCTTTGACCTCCACACTTGTGTATGTCCGTGCGTAAATATCACTTGATAAATACTTGAAAAAATTCTGCATTTGAACCTACTCATTCCCAATATTCTCTCCTTCATCACTTTTTCTGTCATTTGGCTACTAGTACATAAATAGGAAATGTATATTCCATTAATAACAAAGGTATGACACTACATGCTGGTATACAAAGTGATAGTTACTATTTTTGGATTATGTGGTAGGGACCCAGTCTGGGTAATTTAAGTGTAAATTCCAATTGCCAGCTGGGTGCAGCGGTGCGTATCTATACTTCCAGCACTCTGCCAGGCTGAGGCAAGAGGATTGTAAGATCCAGCCCAACCTGGGCAACTTAGTAAGAACAAAACAAAACAAAAAGGCTAAAGATATTGCTTAATGCAGAGACCCTGTGTTTATTCCCCAGTACCACAGAAAGAAAAAGGATAAAGGGATGAGTAAATTACCAACCAAATATCAAATAGGTAAAGTCTTCTAGCCAGCAAGTGTGGATGCCGAAGGTTATATTGGTGTTGCCTAAGCCAAAATAGTTCATTTATTTTCTGCCATGTCTTTTTCCTTAGTTTCACTTTCCACAGTTTCAGTTACCCGCAGTCAATTGTGAAGTGAATGTAGTAAACAAAAATTTCAGAAATGATTCATAAGGTCCAGGTTGCCCACGGTTCTGAGTAACATGATGAAATTCCTCGCTGTCCCACTTTGCCCTGCAATCTAGACACGACCTGCCCTGCCAGCCACTTATTAGTAACTGTCCTGGTTATCAGATCCACCATTGCAGAATGACAGTACTTGGGTTTGAGTAATCCCACTTTGCTTAATTTTGGACCCCACCCACACGAGTAGTGACGCTGCCAATTTTAGTGTACAATAGTGTTAGATTTTCTTAATCACTGTTACCCTTTTTTTTTTTTTTACTATGTCCAATCTATGAAATAAGCTTTATCATATGGATGTGTTGGAAAAAATCATGGTGTTATGTATACATCAGGTTTAGTACTATCTTCAGTTCAGGTGTCCACTGACAGTCTTGGAACACATCCCCCATGGCTAATGGGAGACTGCTATGTATTATGCTTGGGGTACTTACAGATTATGATAGTTTTTAAGGTTGTTTATAAAATTAAAAGAGCGAATTCTGAACATCATTTTGTATATGTGGCTGACATCCCAAGAGCACTGCTAACCGTGACTGACTGGCAGCTTTTCAGTCTTAGGAGATGTGCAGTAGCATGCATGCCAGTGTCAAGTCATAAGCCCAGGATCTCTTTCTTCAATTAGGGAAGTTGGAAGCTACTTCTGCTAGGGTAGTGGTAATGTACTGAGGAACTTTCACATGAAAATGCTTCTAATTAGGTTTCACATCCACAGAGAAAGCTGTTGACAAACTGCCTTGCATTTTTAGTAAATTATATTCTTATCAGACAAAAATATGCTCCCCACTTAGGTGTTTGTTTCCCTGTCTCAGTAAGGAGGTGAACTGAGATCACATGTTCTATGCATGTTCCTGGCAATATCTCCACTGGTATGGGTGGTATTTACATGGCCCAGATCTTTAAACCTGTTTTACGTAAATGTATTTACTTAGTAAAGAATAAGTGTCTGAAGCTAGTAATATAATAATAAGCTGCCAACAGTACCCTAAGCAGTGCTTATGCAAGCTGTCTCATCTCTTAATTAAAGCAAGGCCTCCTCCTGCATGACTAAGTTCTCAGGACAATAAACCACTTTCAAATAATTTCCATTGCAAAAGAAAGATGGGCAAATATGACTTTATAAACATAATAGCAGGATTAGCCATCACGTAGAAGTTTAAAATCAAATCATTCTTATGGTTTAATGATATAAATAGCACTACTTCTCTTCCACACTTCTAGAGTAAGCAATGCAGGTCTTCTCTGAACAATCGCTTTCACACCATTAGGAATGCTTTTAACTGCAAATAATGATACCTGACTAGTAGGTATCATTAAACAATAAAGAAGTTTAGTTTTCATAAATAATCTGGTGGAAGGAGGTTGCAGGTTGTGAGCCCCTACCAAAGACTATACGTTGGTGGCCGTCTTGGTTACTTTTCTCTCATTGCTGGGACAAAATACCTGATGCCCAAAATGAAGGAAAGGTTTATTTATCTTACAGTTTTTGGAGGTTTCAGTTCATACTCAGTTGGTTCTAAGGTAGTGAGGTGTGAGTGAGAGGCAGCTGTTCATGGTGGCTGCAAGTGACAAGACCCAAAAGGGCAAAGGGAAGAGCACGCCTCCTTCTCTCTCTTACATTGTATTCCAGCTTCCTACCCCTGGGTGGGTGCCAACACTCACACTGCCAGTCTCAGCACTAGACAATGAACCAATCACAAATGCTAGATTCAGCTGCCTCCATGACTGCATGAGGCTTTGAGAGACCTTCTTTTCCATTCTTTTGACTTTTTCCTCCTGGTCACAACATGGCTGCAGCAATTCCAATATTCCAAGCAAGAAAAAAGTTTCAAGATTAAAATGCTTTTTCTTTTTAAGGCTGCTTTTCCAGAAAGGGGGGAAGTACCTTATCAGACTTATTCTGACTATCCTGACCTGTATCATATATATTCCCCTAAATCTGCCATGGTTGAAGGAAAATGAAATCACCATGATCATATGAGTTTAGTGACAGTTCAGTTCTTGAATCTGAGCTGGACGCTTACCTTCTGCAGTATCAGGGAAGTGCTGCCTATTACCCGAGTAACTGGGTTCATGTTATCTGTAAAAGGGGAAATCACTGTTGGGTAGACAGTAGGCAGTGATCTACCTCTACCATTATGCTGTTAACCCTCAAGGACTAGTTGAATGAAATTGCCCTTCTTAAAAGAGAGGTAGTAGAAATAGATTCTCACTGACTTCAGAATAGTTCTTGAAAGATGAATTATATACTTTATACACTAAAACATGCTAATTGTCACCCCACTTTTCCAGTTCCTGTTCCAAGTTCTCCTGATATCTTCCCCTTGATGTCAATGAGTTTGCCTTTATTTAATAAATTCTCTTTAAATGTTAGATAACATCTATTCCAGTAGGCAGGAACTTTTCAGCATTTTCATCTTTCCTGGATTCAACAGTAAAGTAAAAAGAATAAAATTGCACTGAGGTTTGTAGGCCACTTACCGCAGGGTCGTCTTTTATCAAATAAATTTATCACTTGTTGTGACATGGTAAAATATGGCAGTGTAATATGATGTCATTTCATGTTATATTTTTTTTCTTGCATCATGATTAAAAACCACTTTGCACAAAAGCCCTAATTCACGAAGCAAAGTATATTTATTATACCAAGACTTAGGGAATATTTCTTGCAAAATCAAATGATATTGTTCACTCAGGAAAAACCTAGTCTAGTGCTGGAATATATCGTTTTTTTCTACTTTTTCCTCTCTCACTTATTAAGTTATGATTCTGTATGTACATGGTGCCTTGATTTGCTTAAGGTAGGTGGATTCAAGGTTGCTTTGTAAATTTCACGTCTGCATTATGCATGTTTTAATGAAGAATGAACTATGAGTCCCAGGGAAGGCGCCGGCTCAGTCTTGTCGCAGGTCCAGATGTGCACCTGGTCCTTTATTATGTCTCGCACGGAAAGCTGGTGGATAGCTTTCCAAAGGCTCCGTGCTAACGGAGCAAAGTACAGTCAGAACATTTAAAGAGTAGAATTGTAATTATGATAATGTGGCAAAATAGCTTAAAATTGGAAAATAAACCAGGAGTCTCACTGCTGAAATGTGCACATTGTGTTTCTCTCTAATTTGCTGTTGTCTTGGATCCTGGCTACAGACACAGTGATTTCACCTTCTGTTGCTTGTGTAAGTGCCAACTTCTCTCCCAAAGGTGTTCGGTGACTAATGCTTTGGTTACAAGCCAGAATATTTTATAAATGTCTATTTCTAGGCAGCTCTTCCACAAGTCTTAATTAAACTTTAATGTCAAGCTGAAGTTTACTTTTGGAACCTCTTAGGGTCCTTTAGTTGTAACTTGATTAGAGAACAGTAGAGGGAATGTAGGACAACTGTGTTCCAGCACGCTTTCTAGCCCCCACTTAACAAGTGCCACCAGCCAGACATACAGGGATTTGATTCAGAGGTTTATGACCTGGGATTGCGTAAGTCGCCACCATCACTCAGTCGAGTTCCTCCACCCAGAAATGATTGCAAAGGTTTGGAATCACCACTTTGTTCTTACACATTCTTCCAGCAGTATCTAACTTTGCAAAGCTAAGAATCAGTACTAGAAATGGCATATATTCGTTTCTTTTGCTTTCATTGTCTGGCATTCTGTGGAGGAGTTAAAAAGAGTTAGGACGCTGTTGCAAAATAAAAAATGAAAAAGGCTAGAGATGTAGCTGAGGTTAAAAGCCTTAGATTCAAACCTCAGTACCTCCACAAAAAAAAAAAAAAAAAAAAAAAAGACTGAGAGATCACTTTCTTTAATGTTGTCTGCTTCTCACAGTAAATGAATAAATCCTGCGCCATCTGAAATGATGAAGCCTGTATTGTGAATCTCAGAGTAAATTTTAGTAAAATCAATATTACATTGTGTGTTGATCTTGAAACTGTTCTTATCAACCAGGTTATTCTATAGCAGAAACCTTCCCAACCTAACTTTTTCTGTGAAGAGACAGGAAATATTCTGGTATTTTTAGGACACATCTCAGTCTTTGCTACTCAACCATACCCTTATAGAGTGAAAACTGAACATGGCTCTGTATCAGTAAAAACTTTACAGAAAGTGTAGAGGTGTGAATTTGACCTTTGGAGAGTAGTTTGTAGAACACTGTTGTATGACATTTACTTTTTGTATGGAAATTATGAGCCTATCTTTATTTTTTGTAATGTGAAAATAGTTTCTCATGTATCTTCTAATTGTTTATATCTAGCTTGCTATTATAACTTAAACTAGTTGTGAAAAGGCAAGATTCAGAGATTTTTAAAGAATTAATTCTGGGCTTAAAAGAACTCTTGAGAACCTACTCCCAGGTAGATATAGAGAAATGATGGCGAGGAAGCACTTATCCCCAACAAAACTACATGTGTGGGTTCACCAAAAGACTCTAAGAGCTATCAGCTGGAAATTGCTGAAATTTCCATTGATAATTGGATGGATAAATACAATGTGGCATGTAAAATGGAATGTATGCACCAATGAGCATAAACAATTTAAAATAACAAATACCAATGTAGGTTAACCAAACAAACAAAATTTTGAGTAAAAGAAGCCACACACAAAAGAGGTGAATATAAATGTTAAGATCCCATTTATATAAACTACAAAACCAACAAAGCCAGTTTATAGTATTACAAATGAATTTAATGGGTTGGGGTAATAACTGGGGGAAGCATAATTTTTTTTTCAATCTAGGTGCTAGCACATTCAGTTTATGAACAATTATTGAGCCGTACATTTAAAAAATGTGCTTTTCTTTATACATATGTTGATAAATAAATTCGAAGGTGGGAGGAATCAGAAAAAGGGGAAGAAGTTTTAACTGAATTGTCCAATTTCTAAGTGGTGTTGAAGTTAGAATACTGGGGTAAAGTATCTAAAATTAGAATTTTGTTTACACATTCTGAGGTTCATGAGAATTAGTAATTCTGAAAGAATGACATTCCCTTTCCTGTATTGATTTTGCTGTCATTAAATTATGATGTTAATATGGTTATTTCAGTAGGTGTGTTGCCACTAAAATGTTAGGTTGTGGGGTGGAGTGTGGATCACATGAAGGTGGTCATGCAAGATCTTTGTCTTAGTGAAACGTGAAATTTGTGAAATTTCACACAACAAAACAACGTGACTCTCCAGCTACAATTTGACAAATTTTAAATTGACAATTTCATAGTCTTTAAAACTCAATCTTGTCTGATACTTTTCTCATCTTTACATGTTCCTTAAGTATAAGCCAATCCTTTGTTTGATATGTGAATACATACCATACGTGTGTGCGCACGTGCACACACACTGAGAAAACAGTGATCATGGTCCAGCATGTTCCCTTCCAGATGCCAGTCTAGTGATAGAGAAACCAGGGTGTGATTAGAAATTTTGAAAACACTGCACTATAAAAGCACCCGGTATGCCTGAAAGAGGGCAAGGCTACCCTTTCTTCTGGTTCGGAGGAAACTGTGGTGTGCAGGAGGTTACCAATGAGTCTTGGCTGGAAGAATCTCTGTGTTAACCGATGTTCCAAGTGAATCTTAACAAGTTTTCCAGCTCCACAAAGAGGCGATGTTAGAGGCGGAGCCAGAGCAGATACAACACATCTTGGTGCTATTGGACACTCACTTGTAGGGTAAAGTGAGGCGTGATCTGTGCAGTACAGGTGAAGCAGGGCCAGCTCCCAGAGGCCTTGGATGTCATGCTTAGAACTTAGAGCTCTTATCCGGGAGGCACTGGAAGCTACTACACAAGCATGTGGCATTGTCCAGATTGCTTTGCTTTGTGAAAGTGACCTGGCAG
>RJWM01031239.1:0-22620 GCA_004363535.1 Dasyprocta punctata
CTTGTATTCCAGGGTCTTCCTTCACATTTTCTGATGTTTGGTATAAACACTTAATGCCTCTCCCTAACTCAGTTGCAGGACTAAATAAATACTAGAGAAAAACTCAGTGTGTGTGGAGGCCTGGTCTTCCATGGACTCTAAGAGAGAGCCAGGTGCTCGTGATGAACCACCAGAGGAAGAAGGACAGCTTGTAATCCACCGGGGAACAACAGAATCGGCTCAAATGCCACCCAGGAAACCTCCACGGCATCGGGCGGCACAGTCAGCCTGGCAGGGGCTCCTATGGAGCGTCACTGTCGTACTCTTCTATGGTCACATTGCAGTCATCCTCCGCATCTGGCTGCCAGGTGCAAGGCTGGGGCTGGCTGGCCGGGAGCTCGCTCCCACTGCTCTGACTCGGGGGTGGGGATCCCGTTTCCGGCTGGAGCGCCGGGGTGGGCTCCCCGTGTGCGTCCCCAAGCAGGGCCTCATCTCCGCTGTCCGGGTCCATGGGCGCTAGCTCCCTGTCAGCCAGGGCCTCCATCCTCCATCTGTCATGATCAAAGCAGGCGATTTGGTCAATGTCAGGAGTCAGGCACCGCAGCCCATGCCCGGAATCCCAGCACTCTGTGAGGCACAGGCAGGAGGATCCAAGTTTGAACCCTGCCTGCTCAACCAGTGAACTTAGCAACTTGGCAAGACTCCCTTACAATAAAAAGAAGCTGGAGATACACCTCGATGCGAAGACCCTAAGTTTACTCCCCATCATGGGGGAGCATGATTCTAGTATGGTCTTTCATTTATAACAGAAAAATAGGCAGGAGCCCCAGAAAAAACTGACAAAATATAAACGTCATTGTAATCGTTCAATCCAATTTATGTATTTATTTATTTTGTGGCACCAGGGATCGAACTCACAGCCTTGCGCCTGCCTGACAGGTGCTTAAGCCACTGAGCCAAACTCTTGGCCCTGTTCAATCCAATTTATAACTTTAAAGTTGAAATACTGGGAGTGGTGGCGCACACCTCCCAGCACTTGGGAGGCAAAGGCAAGAGGATTATTGTGAGTTTAAGACCAGCCTAGGCGACAAAGTGAGCTCAAGGCCAGCCTGAACTGCATAGTGAGACCCTGTCTAGAAACAAAACAAAACAAAACAAAACAAAACAAAACAAAACAAAATATTGAAATGAAAATACAGTAATGAACTTTTATTGTCACCTTCCAAACTGGTAAAGATACTTTTTTGTTTTTGTGAGACAGGGTCTCACTATGTATTCGGGCTGGTCTTGAACTCACTGTGTAGCTGGTTTAACCTCCTGAGCACTAGGATTACAGGTGTGCACCACCATACCTGGCAAGAAACTTTAAGAAGTGATAAAACCAGCTGGGCGTGGTGGCACACGCCTTTAATCCCAGCGCTCAGGAGGCTGAGGTAGGAGGAGCCTTGTGAGTTCGAGGCCGGCCTGGGCTACAACTCGAGCACAAGGCTGGCCTGAGCTACACGGTGCGACCCTGCTTCAAAAAACCAGGGCAGGGAGTTTGGCTCAGTGACTTAAGCGCCTGTCTGACAGGCGCGAGATTGTGAGTTCAATCCCCAGTGCCGCCAAAAAAAAAAAAAAAAAGTGATAAAACCTAGCTATGGCAAGAGTTAGAAGAAAAAAATGATACTGGTACAGTGTATATGGGTATAAAATTGCACATATTCTTGCAACCATTCTGGCATACAGAACAAAAGCCTCAAAAAGGAATATATACATGTGGCACTTTTTTTTCCCTGTACCAGGGATTGAACTCACAACCTCACACCTGCCAGGCAGGTGCTTATTAGCCCACTGAGTCCCAGCCCTATTTTTTGAGACAGGGTCTCCCTATGCATTTCAGGCTGGCCTTGAACTCACTTTGTAGCCCAGGCTGGTCTTGAACTTGCAACAACCCTCCTGCCTCAGCCTCCGGAGTGCTGGGGTTACAGGCATGCACCACCACGCCCGGCTCAGACATTTCTTCATCGCATGCTGAATGTACTGAGTGGATTCAGTGGACATTTCAGTAAGTGATCTGCAAATTAAAATGATCAGCTTACCTTCCAAAGTGTTGTTTCAGAGGAAGTCTTCCAATATCTTGGATAAAAGCAATCTGAGCTGAAAACATAATTTTTGAAAAATTTTTAATACCATTATTCTTTTTCTTTATTCTTTTTTTGGCGTTGGCAGCACTGAAGCTTGAACCCAGCAGCACTCTACCACAGAGCTACATTCTGAGCCCCTTTTAGCTTTCATTCTGAGCCAGGGTCTCAGTACACTGCGCAGTCTGGCCTCAGGCGCATTCATTCGTTCATTTTTTGGTACTGGGGATTGAACCCAGGGCCTTTGCACTGAAGTATATTGTAGCCCTTTCTTCTTTCTTCTGTGATAGTCTTGCTAAATTGCCCACACCGGGCTCAAACTTGTATCCCTCCTGCCTCAATCTCCCAGAGTGCTCAGATTATAGACATGTGTCACCATGCCCAGATATTGTTTCTTTGAGACAGCATCTTATTACAGCAAGTCCAGGCCAGTCCCAAACTCACCACGTAGCCCACGCTGGCCCTGAACTTGGTGATCCTCTGGTCTCAATCTCCTGAGTGCTGGGATTACAGGTGTGTGCCACAATGCCTTTTTTTTTTTGTATGAACACTTAAAATCTACTTTTAGTAATCTTCAAATATACATTATTAACTGGTTTTCTTGTCTTTTATTTTTGTTTTGTAGCACTGGGGATGAGACCTTAGGCCTTCACAATGAGCTACATTCCCAGCCCTTTTTATTTTGAGACAAGATCTTACTAAATTGCTAAAATGCTGAGGCTGGGCTCGAATTTGCAATCCTCCTGCTTCAGCCTCAAGAGTGCTGGGATTACAGGCCTGCACCAACATGCCTGGCTACATTCTACTTTTTTTTTGAGACAGGATTTTGTTATGTAGTTCAGACTGGGCTTGAATTCACTGTGTAGCCCAGGCTAGCCTGGAATTTGTCGCAATCCTCCTGACTCAACCTCCTGAGTGCTGGGATTACAAACATGCACCACCACACCCAGCTAGACTGAAATTTTTAAACCTTTTAGCCTCAAGCTTTTTTCTTTTTTCTTTCTTTCTTTTTTTAGGGGGGCAGTGCTGGGGATAGAATCCAGGGCCTAGTGGATGCTAAGCATTCTTCTCCCACTGGGCTGCACCTCAACTATATAAGTTATTTTAAAGTTTACAATTAGAACATTACGAAGGCTCTTGAATCCATTACACAACATAATTGGGAGGTTTTTATTTATTTATTTATTTATTAATTTTTTTGGTGCTGGGGATCAAACTCATGACCTCGCACTTGCCAGGTAGGTGCTTGTGCTGCTGAGCTAAACCCTCGGCCCCTTATTGAGAATTTTAAAAAAGCTCTTTGATATGTAAAGCTTAAAAGTGTGATCTTAGAATTTGACTTTTCCCCCTACCCCGTGGTGGGGACCGAGCCTAAGGCCTTGTACATGCTAGACAAGTGCTCTACCCCTGACTTAAATGCCTGACCCTCACAATCTTTAATGAACAGATAAATTGCTTCTGCAGATGATTCCAATGTAAATAATCTAATCCAGTATTTCTCAAATGCACATCAACCACCAGCAGAATTTCCTTACAATGCAGTCTTATTTGCTAGCAGGGGCTGAGAGTCTGTCTTTCCCCCAAGCTTCAGGAGGTACTGCCGGCCTCAGGCTAGGAGACTGACCCTGGCTCCCACCCACACAGGACTCTGTGAGACAGATAGTATCCAGCTGCACTGCAGGATTATGGCTGGGTAAAAAGGAAACTAGGCAAGTAAGTAAGTGTACTCAAGAAAATGAAAGAAATGGTTATTATCCAGAAGAGGAGGAATAGGCCCACAGACACAGCTCAGTGGTAAAGACTACTAGCACAAGGGCCTGGGTTCTATCTCCGGCACAGGGAAAAAGAACAAAAATAAAAAAGGCACAAATACAAAAAGAAAAACAGAATAAACTCTGTGGTGTTTGAAATTCAATGTACTGGTATGAATCATGGTTTTTGTTGTTGTTTTGTTTCTGTCTTTGAGATGGTCACACTATGTAGCTCAGGCTGGTCTCCATCTTGTGGTGATCCTCCTGCCTCAGCTTCCTAAGTGCTGGGATCACAGGCCTGAGGCACCACATCTGACAATGAATTTATGTTTATATATAGCCACACTCTAGTTATTAGCTTTGTTTCACTGAAAAAGGCTAGCAACAATGACACCCTGAAAGCAATGATTATGCTAGTCCCCAGATCCTACTTCCTAAATGCCATTCCCACTGAGAGAATCCAGGGTTCCCATAAATTCCAGACCTCAGAATTGGCACAGGAAGACTATAAGACAAATCAGGAACATTTTTTTTTTTTTTTTGGAAAATAAAGTATTCCAAGGTTAATGGGGACACATCAAATAGGACAGAGTTAAAGTGACACGTGCTGGTCCATCTGGACAACTTCACATCAAAATAAATAAGGGTAAAGGAATTATAATTGAACATCTAAGAACCCAGCATCCATACAAACATACTCAAACAATCAAATGAATAAATACATGGGGGAACAGGCGTGGTATCACATGGCTATAATTCCAGCACTTCAGAGGCTGAGGCAGGACTGCCGTGAGTTCAAGGCCAGCTTGGGCTTTGTAGTGAGTTTAAGGTCAGTCTGAACTACACAGTGAGACCCTGTCTCACCAAAAAAAAAAAAAAAAAGATAAAAAAATCAACACTCCCAGAAATTCCAGAACATAACACTGGGTTAAAAAATATTCATCCTTAGCCGGGCGTGGTGGCACACACCTTTAATCCCAGCACTCGGGAGGCTGAGGTAGGAGGAGCGTTGTGAGTTTGAGGCCGGCTTGGGCTACAATGTGAGTGCAAGGCTGGCCTGAGCTACATAGTGTGACTCTGCCTCAAAAAACCAGGGCCGGGAGTTTGGCTCAGTTGCTTGGTAGGCACAAGGTTGTGAGTTTGATCCCCGGTACTGCAAAAAATAAAAAAAAAAAAAAATCATCCAAAAAAGAAAATCATACCATACTTTTCTACTATAAATTTGTACTTTAGTATAATCATAGCCGCCTGTGGGCTTAGTAGCTGAACATGGGGAATACAGGAAGCAATCTTTTTGTTTGCCCACTTGGTATGACAAGTGGCAAGGTGTGTGCATGAGTGCAAAAACATCAAACTGGGATTTTTACCCACATTTATGTTCCATCTAACAGGTTTTATATATGTTTACCTGAGCATCATGGCGGGTAAAATACACCCATGTCACTCTTCTACTATGTAAACATGTACTTTACCACAATGGAATATGGGTTTATTTTGATTTTTCTGGTAGAAGTAGCCCAATTCAGTACAATGCACATAAAAAACCAGATTTGCAAGTTTTGGAGGAGGTCAAAAGTGAATCATCAGATTATTCATGCATGGGTGATGAAGACAATAATGACTTTGATGTTGGCCAGGAGAGCCAAAATTCCTGTGACAATGACATGGAACAGAAATTGACCAATACAGATACAGGAAATGTGGACCTCCTTGATGGCAAAGAAAATAGCAATGTAAGTACATATTTGATGAGTAGAAATAGTACAAAATTGTCACGCCACCAATGAAAGGTCTGAAAGCATAGTGAGGATCTTGGCAAGGGTGAAACCTATTGGACTTAATGCCACCACTGCCATTCAGGGTTGGAAATTGCTTGTAACAGATGAAATGCTACAAGATGCTGTGAAATACACAAATGCTGAAATACAAGTAAAGTATTCTTTATGCACCAATAGCCATACTCTAAAATGTATTTATTATGACATCTCACAAGCTAAACTGGAAGCATTCACAAGTCTGCTCTACTTAGCAGGGCTTTCTCATGGTCATCGCAGGAATATAAAAGATGTACGGAAAAGCAACTGTGGGCTTGAGGATTTGCAGTATAATGACGACATTGAGATTTAGTTTCTTTCAAAATTGCTGGAGGTTTGATGACAAAACCATGCATCACAAAAGAAAAAGAACTGATAACCTGGCTGCTATCTGCTAATGGTTTGAGAGCTCTGCTGTATAAGTGTCAAACAATTTACATACCATCTGAATACACAACTACTGATAAGCACCTTGCAACATGTTATGTTTCTTTTCTTTTTTTGGTTGGTACTAGGGATAGAACTCACAACCTCGTCACTAAGCCAAACTCCCAGTCCTATTTTTTTCAAGGTTGGGTCACACTATGTAGTTCAGGCCAGCCCTGCTCATGTTGTAGCCCAAGCCAACCTCTAACTCACAATGTTCTACCTACCTCAGCCTTCCGAGTGCTGGGACTAAAGGCGTGCGCTACCATGCCTGGCTCATTTTATGTTTCTTATAGCTTCAGAAAGTATAATCCCCCAAAATCTTCAAAATTTGGCATAAAAATTTATGCCCTTGTAGATGTAGACTTGTTATGCTTTCAATTTAGAAATTTATCCTGGAACTCACCAGGTCCTTATTCATAGTAATAAACCAAATGATTTCGTGAACAGACTTGTTGCTCCCATCTCCAAAACTAATCAGCATAGGACATCTGACAATTGGTTTACCACTTTTCAACTGGTGTTACATTTGGCCACAGAGCATAAGTTGACCAACTAGGAACTTTACCAGGAATAAAACAGAAATTCCAAGTGAAATGTTGCAAAAGAGAATTGTACAGTACAATCTTTGGATTTTAGATAGATTGGCCTTGTATATAGCAAAGAAAAACAAACTGGTGCTGCTGATGTCAGCATTGCACCATGATGGAATTATTGATAGGGAAAGCCTGACCAAACGGAAGCCTGAGATGGAAATTTCTACAACAAAGTGAAAGTGGAGTAGACGTTGTTGAGTTACATATGCAGCAACCACGATGTCACTCAAAACACAAAGCATTAGAGCTAATGGTTTTTTTTTTTTTTTTTTTTTGGCAGCACTGGGGATTGAACTCACAACCTCACATCTGTCAGACAGGCACTTAAGTCACTGAACCAAACTCCCGGCCCTGGTTTTTTGAGGCAGGGTCGCACTGTGTAGCTCAGGCCAGCCTTGTGCTCGCCTTGTAGCCCAAGCTGGCCTCGAACTCACAATGCTCCTCCTACCTCAGTCTCCCGAGTGCTAGGATTAAAGGCGTGCACCACCACGCCCGGCTCAATGGTGTGTTTTATTTGATCCAAAAATGTGTGGCATAAATAGTTCGGTAGTTTACAAAGAAAATAACAAGTGTAAAAATATCATGGAGAAATTTTCTTAGAAGATTTGGGATGAAGTTCATATGAGATCAATTACAGCAAAGGAAAAATAAAATGTTTCTGCCCAGGGAACTATGCAAAAAAATTGTGGAGCACACTAGTGAGCTGACAGGGGAACAAGCAGGTGCAGCATCACAAAGACCTATGATGATAACAGGAAAACGAAGATGTCAACTGTGCCCTACAGGAAAGGACAGAAAAACAAATCATACACGCAATCAGTGTAAATGGATACTTGTACATGGAACATGCAGTTGTTATGTGTGAAGATTGCCTTGGGTGTGACAGCTGAATTAAAGATTATTTCCGTGGTAGATTTTTGTTTGTATTTACATTGCAGACTGCATAGGTTTTTATTTCTTTTTTTTTTGCGGCACCGGGGTTCGAACTCACAGCGTCACGCCTGCCAGACAGGCACTGAAGCCACTGAGCCAAACTCCCAGCCCTAGTTTTTTGAGGTAGGGTTGCACTATGTAGCTCAGGCCGGCCTTGTGCTCGCATTGTAGCCCAAACCGGCCTCGAACTCGCAACGCTCCTCCTACCTCAGCAGGCGCCACCACGCCTGGCCAGGTTTTTATTTCTGATGTTATCTTTTAGGTTTGGTAAGCAAGTAATCAACTGATGTGAAAATGCTGATGTCTATTCTAAGTACTCATTACATATTTGATATTGTATTGATATCTTATTTTCCTGCTAAGTGCAAACTGTACAATATAGCAGGAAGTTCCTGACAAAATAGGAAGACAAGAGAGGTAACACAAATAACCTGCCACATAGGAAAGGAAAACTAAGCACATGTGCTGTCAGTGTAAGCGAGATGTGTGCATAGAACATAAAATTGTGTGAAGACTGCCTTGGGTGTGACAACTGAAGCAAAGATTATTTTTGTTGTAGTGTTCTTATTGGTATTTTCATTGTAGTTCATACAGAAATTTGTTTCTGATGTTACCTTTTAGGTTTTGCAAGCAAGTACATAGCTGATATGAAAATGTGTGTGGTGGCACAGGCCAGCACTCGGGAGCTGAGACATGAGGATCACTGTGAGTTTGAGAACAGCCTGGGCTACAAAGTGAGCTCAAGGTCAGCCTGAACTGCATAGTGAGACCCTATCTCAAAAAGACAAAAAACAAAAAAACCCACCTTTTTTCTTGATGTTTATTCTAAATGCACAATATGTATTAAGAAATTAAGACTTTATCTTATTGATATCTTATGTTTCTGTTAACTACACATTATATAATATAATAAGAACCTCTTGACAAAACAGCAAAACCAACAAGATGTCAAAGAAGTTCTACAAAAAAGCCAGGAAAGCCGGGAGTGCTGGTGCACGGCTTTAATCCTAGCACTCGGGAGGCCGAGGCATGAAGATCCTTGTAAGTTTGAGACCAGCCTGGGCTACAAAGTGAGTTCAAGGCCGGCCTGAACTGCATGGTGAGACCCTATCTCAAAAAATAGGGCTGGGACTCAGTGGGCTAATAAGCACCTGCCTGGCAGGTGCGAGGTTGTGAGTTTGATCCCCGGTACCAAAAAAAAGGGGGGGGGGCAGGAAAGCAGAACATATGATATGTGCTGAGTGTAAGCCACATGTGCGTGTGGGACGTGCTGCTGTTGTGTGTGCAGACAGCCTTAGGTGTGATAACGGAAGAAAAGGTTATGTTTTTGTAGAGCTCTATTGGTATTTTCATAGTAATTCACACAGGAATTTATTTCTGTTGTCATTTTTGGCTTTGTGCACCAAAAAACAGTTAATGTTGAAAATTCTGATGCCTTTTTATAAACAATAAATATTAAAAATCACTACTTTATTTTTTGGTAGTTTTCCTAACTACTCATTGTTTAATCTAATAAAATGCAAAATTGAAATTAGTAATCATCAAAATTCATCAATAGAAATTTTTTAAAGATAAATGTGGGTATTATATACCCCCAATAATGCATCTTTATGACAAAATTGGCATGGTGCCCCTTGGTCTATGTTGGCTCCTAAGGAAGTCTTGGGAAATACAAACATACCAATACTTGGACGATTGCTTAAAGCAGTAATTAGGGAAGTTCCTAGCATAAGGATGCTTATTTTAAAAATCACAGAATCAAATCTGGCTCACTGAAAAGACTAATGCATTTAACGAGACGAGCTAAGGCAGAATTCAAACAGCATTGAAGAGAAAGTTCAACTCTTTTGTGAGGCTGGAGAATGGAGTGAATGGAGTCCGTACCTCAAACAAGCCCTTACCCTGCCAGGAAGATATACCCCTAGCCCTCTGGCAAGATTTTTTTTTTGAGACAGAGTTTCACTGTGCAGTTCAGACTGGTCTTAAACTCACTTTGTAGCACAGGTTGTCCTCAAACTCACAGCAATCTTCCTGCCTCAGCCTCTGGAGTGCTGGAATTACATGTGTGCAACACCTGAAACCCCAGAGCTTGGGAGGCTGAGGCAGGAGGATTGCCGTGAGTTTGAGGACAGCCTGGGCTACGTAGTGAAACCCTGTCTCAGTCCCACCACCTCTAAACTCCATACATGCATGGGGGAAAAGGTAAAACTATACCTTACAGTACAATTCATAACACAAATGTAGAAGAAATGATGGCATTTTTAAAAATTTGCATTTGTCAATCATTAAGAGATTCAATAAATCATCAGTGGAAGCTGTAACTAGCAGGTGAAATTAATTAATTAATTAATTTATTTATTTATTTTTGCAGAACCAGGGATCAAAGTCACAACCTCACACCTGCCAGACAGGTGCTTAAGTCACTGAGCCCAACTCCCAGCCCTAGGTTTTTGAGACAGGGTCGCACTATGTAGCTCAGGCCAGCCTTGCTCGCATTGTAGCCCAAGCCAGCCTGGAACTCACAATGCTCCTCCTACCTCAGCCTCCCAAGTGCTGGAATTAAAGGCGTGTGCCACCATGCCCGGCTTAGCAGGTGAAATTTAAATAAGAAATAAGATCTTTAGATAGTCTCAAAGTATGTCCCCACAAGATAGTTACAGGTGTACTCTGGAAAATCTGACAGATGCCATCTCACCAAATGGTAAAAGTTAACTTCACCAATAATGGAGGAAATAAACATTACACTCTCCTGATAAGACGCGCCGAGAAAAAGAGAATAATTTCTGCAGTATTCTTGCCAAACTATCTGAATCCATTCAGGAGAAACTACTATACCAAATGTGATGGTGCAAGCTTGTAATCCCAGCATTCTGGCAGGCTGAGGTAGGAGACTGCAAGTTCAAGCACAGCCTGGCAATTTAACAAGACAGTGCCTCAAAATAAAAAATAAAAACAGGGCTGGAGACTTAACTCAGTGCAAAGGACCTGTGTTCAAACCCTAGTACTGCAAAGAAAAAAGTACTCACCAAGTTAAGGGATAATGTATGTGGTACCTCTCTTACATGCTACTGCTTCCAAAGTATCATGGGGGAAAGAAAGATTAAGGAACTATTCCAGATCAAAAGAGACTAAAGAGGCACAGCAACTAAATGACTCAATGCATCCTGCGATCTTAAAGTAGATTCTGGACAAGAACGGGAAAAAGAGCAAGTTCTTACTGTACAAGAGATATTATTAGGACAACTGGCAAAACCTGAGAGAGGACCCTACGCTAAATGACAGCCCTGTACCAAGATGAATTTCCTGATTTGGATTTGCTACTGTGGTTGAGTAGGAGAAGGTCCTGGTGTTCAGGAAGTACCAAGACATTACATCTGCAATCGATTCAAACATGGCTTGGAAAAAATACATCTAAGTGTTTGCTTGTGTGTATCAAGAAAGAAAAAGATCATGTATGAGGCAAATATAATAAAAATTTAACACTAAGAAGTCCTGGGGAACAGGCACAAGAATAATATAATTCTTTTGTACTATTACTGCATCTTTAAATGTAAGATTATTTCAAAATAATAAAGTTAAAAAACTAAAGTAACATTAACTTCTGGATCCAAAACTACAGATTGATCACACCTACTGGCCAAAGTTATCCCACTCTGACCTATGAATATGTAACATTTAAAACTGTGATGGGCATAGTGTCACACACACCTATAATGCCCCCACATGGGAAGCTGAGGCAGGAGGACTGCTGTGAGTTCAAGGACAGCCTGGGGTGCACAATAAGACCTTGTCTCAAAAAAAAAAAAAAACAAAAAAACAAAAAAGAAGGAAAAAAAAAAAGGATGAAGTATCCAGCCAGGCATGATTGCACACACACCTCTAACCCGAGCACATGGCAAAGCTGCGGCAAGAGGACGGCAAGTTTAAACCCAGCCTGGGTAATTCAATGACTTAGTGAGACCCTGTCTCAAAATAAAAAAGAATGGGAATATGGCTGAGTGCAAATGCTCTGGTTCAACCTCCAGTACAGAACAAAAACAACAAAAAACCAAAGCATCAACACTCACCAAAGGTGTAAAAAGAAGCTGTTCTTTGTGTCAAAGTTGACAATTACCCCGCTAAAACTCTTTCCTGACAAAGGTAAACTCTATCTTTACAACTTAAGGGCTGGATGTGGTGCACATCTCAGTAGTTCCAGCTACTTGGAAGGCTGAGGCAGAAGGATGATGAGCTCAAGGTCAGCCTGGGCAACTGATCATCATCCTGTTTCAAAATAAAATAAAAAGCTCTGGGGATGTAGCTCGGCACCCCCTGGGTTCAGATCCCAGCACTGGTAACAAAAACAAGACAAGACAAAAGAAAACGAGAAAGAGAAACAACTGATAAAGAAAACTGGTAACCTTCATCAAGAGGCAAACCTCAGAAGAAGAGATAGCACTTCTTCAAGAGAAGCCAGCCCCACGGACACTAACCTGGCTTGCAGCATTGTTTATAATCTTACCACCGGAAGTTTAATGTACGTATATACTACTAATGGCACCAACTGTAATACAGAAATCAGCCAAAGTATTCATCAATGAAGTGAAATAAAATTACAGGTTTTGAAAAAAATGTTAGATTTGAGCACATTTTAGTATTTCTGCTTTGACAATGATTTATGCAGCACAGAAAGCTATCCATGTGGAAGTGACAGAAGTAAACGAAAGCTTATCTCAGTGGTCTGTTTCTAAGTGCACAAAAGAATTGAGAACAATTTACCTCCCCTGTCAAAGATGCCCTGTGATTGAAGGGGATGTCCTTTTACTTCTGCTTTATGTACTTCCATATCATTTATTTATTCATAAAAAATATGTATTAATTTTGGGTCAAAAAACAAAGGGGAAAATGTGATCTCATTAATATACAGTTATAGAGCCGGGTGTGGTGGCGCACACCTCTAATCCCAGCACTCGGGAGACTGAGACAGGAGGATTGCTGCGAGTTTAAGGCCAGCCTGGGCTACAAAGTGAGTTCAAGGCCAGCCTGAACTGCATAGTGAGACCCTGTATATAAAAAAAAAGTATATAGTCATGAGCTGACTCATAAAAACACACTGGTATGAAACACTACTTTTTGGGAAGAGGAAATCCGGGATTACCTTGATTCCTCATTGGGATGGTTAGCAGCGTGAGATACGGTAACAGCTGAGTCTGGAGGCACAAAGCAGGTAGGCAGAAGTCAGAAAAAAGTGCTTTTGCTGCCAGGCAATTTTCCCGATACTACATGGAAAAGAAAAAAAGATTAAAGGCAAATAAAACAAAACTACAATTATGTATTCCAAATTAAACTAAATTTATTACATCACAAAACATGTGGGCTTATATACTACAAATATACTCCTAAGAGTTTATCTAACTTGTCCTTCACAATTTTCCTAGGATTAATCAATAATTTCATGTTACCACCTCAACAGTCTCATAGATCTTGTGTTTAACACCTCTCTTGATTTGATTAAGAGACCACATCAGGCACCTGTACAAATTAAGCTTGAATATTCTATGAGCTGAGTGTGGTGACAGAGACCTGCAATCCCAGTACTTGGGAGGTTGAGGCAGGAGGATCACAAATTTAAGGCCAGCCTGGGAAACAGTGAGAGACTCTGTCTCCAGAGACAAACAAACAAACAAAAAACAAAAAACAAAACCATTCTATGATGTTTACACAACCACAAGCCACCGACCGATGCAGTTTTGAGCAACATGTCTTGTGTCATGTGCTTTTTGTAAGGGTTGTATTGTGTATTAAGTAGTATGATCAGCATGCAGTAAAACATTTTAAATTTATTCTTCCTATCTGAAATTTGCGTCAGACTCCCAAGTGCTGAAATTACAGGTGTGTACTACCATGTCTGGTTACAGTATTTATTTATTTGGGTTTTTTGAGACAAGGTCTTGTTATATAGTTTAGGTTGGCCTTGCACTTACTATATAGTCCTGTCTGGCCTCGAATTCATGGTGATTCTCCTGCTTCGGCCTCCCCAGTGCTGGAATTATAGACATGCACTAATACACCTGGCCAGAGCTTATTTTTAACTATAAAATTTAAAATAGAGCCAGGCATGGTGGCATACGCCTGTAATCCCAGTACTTGGGAGGCTGAGGCAGGAAGATCATTGCAAGTTTGAGACCAACCTGAGCTATAAAGTGAGCCCAAGGCCAGTTGGAACTGCATAGCGAGACCCTGTATCAAAAAGACCAAAAATAAGTAAATAAATAAATAAAATTTAAAATAACTATGCTTTGATTCTAATAAAATTCAACAAACAAATGAAACAGGTGTGTGCACTCAAATTCTGAGTGTTTTTTACCTTTAAAAAGTAAACAATTAGGAAAATCATCCATTTTATTTATTTATTTATTTTTTTGGTACTGGGGATCAAACTCATCATCTCGAACCTACCAGGCAGGTGCTTAAGCCACTGAGTTAAATCCCGGCTCTATTTTTTGAGACAGGGTCTCACTATGTAGTTCAGGCTGGCCTTGAACTCACTTTGTGGCCCAGGCTGGTCTTGAACTCACAAGAATCCTCCTGCCTCAGCCTCCTGAGTGCTGGGATTAAAGGCGTGTTCCACCATGCCCGGCTCCCTTTTTATGCTTTATCATGATTCTAAGAAAACTATAGGCTTTACCAACTATTTTATAAGAATAAAACATTTTTCTTTAACTTAACCCTTCTTCTTTTTTTTTTTTGGCGGCACCGGGTATTGAACTCACAACCTCGCGCCTGCCAGAGCAGGCGCTTAAGGCACTGAGCCAAACTCCCAGCCCTGGTTTTTTTTTTGAGGCAGGGTCGCACTACGTAGCTCAGGAACTTAACCCTTCTTGCCTTATCAGAACAGAATTCATAGAGTTCACCTATGCAAAGTCTACAGTTCCTTTTTTACCTTCTTATGGATTAGAAACCACTGAGGCTTGTGCAATGGTCGAAAGCTCGATCCCCCTGCTTGGCAATGAGCGAATCCCCGGGCTCTGTTGGAATGGATCACACCACGTGTAGCAATGGATGTGCTATAGTCCCTGAGTGAAGAGCGCATCTAACAAGCGAGAAGAGGCAGAACGGAGAAAGTACGCTTTATAAACAGAGTTACTGGTACTGTCGACACTTTCAAAAAGACTGATCGTACTTAGTTGTTCTAGGCTCACTTTTTCCATTATCACCACAGTCCTAAAAACTGTGGTGCTATAAAACTGTTTAAAGCAAATTCAACTGAGACACAGCAAATGCAACAGGTGAACCCTGACTATGTCTTGGATAGAGCCAAGAGAAACAGCTTTACATACATTTTTGAGATAATTAGGGAAACTTGAATGGGGACAATATATTCCTAAATTACCATGAACTTTCTTGGGTGTGATAACACTCTGATGGCTGTAACAGAAAAATATTCTTATTCATGCTTAAGTATTAAGAGTCACACCACTTGCCAAAAACAAGTATGTAAATACATAAAGAGATTAAGCAAACATGTCAAAATATAATAATCCAGTAAACAAAAGCATTCATAGATTTTCAATGAACTATTCTTTCAATTTATCTATAGATTAAATTTCAAAATAAAAAAGAAGCAATTATACAAAGATAAAAGACATGCAAAAGTTTAAGGTGATGAATATACCAAGTACCTTGAGGTGATCAATACCCAGCATACAATGAAAACATCACACTGCACACTTTATAAGCATGTATAACTATTACATAGCAATCACAAGAAAACACAATTTTTTTTTGGTACTGGAGAATGAATGCAGGGCCTTTGCACTGTGCTACAACCCCATCCCTTTTCATTTTATATTTTGAGACAGGGCCTTGCTAAGTTGCTCAGGTTGGTCTTGAAGTTGCAATTTTTCTACCTCAGCTTCCCATGCAGCTGGGATTATAGGTGTGTACTACCATACCTGGCAAAAAGTTTTTTAAAAAGTAATTACAGAAAAAAAAATTAGGTAAATAAAACTACTACGCAATGACACTATGATAGTTGTTTTTGTAACTTTCCTAATTTTATTTTATTTATTTTCTTGTCTTTTAGAGACAGGGTCTTGCTATGCAGTTCAGGCTGGCCTTGGGCTCACTTCATAGCCCAGGCTGGTCTCAAACTCACATCGATCCTCCTGCCTCAGCCTCCCGAGTGCTAGGATTACAGGAGTGTACCACCAAAACCGGCCCTAATTTTAATTATTGTTACTTCAACACTTATATTTGTAATACAGATATAGTAACATATTAAAAGTGTCTAACGGAACTTCCTACAATGATGGAAATATTTTTATAGCTGGGTTGTTCAATACAGCAGTTACTAGCTAAATGTAGCTCTCGGGTACTACAAATACGTGACTAGTGTGACTGAAGAACTGAACTTTTATTTTTTTATTTTTTATTTATTTATTTATTTATTTTTGTGGAACCGGGGATTGAACTCACAATCTCATGCCACTTCAGCAAGCACATAAGCCTCTGAGTCAAACTCCTAGCCCAAGTTTTTTGAGACAGGGTCGCACTATGTAGTTCAGGCCGGCCTCCAACTCACAATGCTCTGCCTACCTCAGCCTCCTGAGTGCTGGGTGAAGGCATGCACCACCATGCCAGGCTGGAACTGAACTTCTAATTTGAATTACTTTAAATTTAAATGGCCACACGTAGTTAGTGGGCATAGCAGTGTGAAGGCATGAAGGATACTGGCTGGGATAGCACACACCTGCAAGCCTCACTACGTGGGAGTTCAGGAGTAAGCCTGGGCAACATGAAGAGCGACTCCATCTCAAAAACATCGGTGCTGGTGAATAAACCCAGGGCCTTGCGCATGCCAAGCATGTGCTTCATTGCTGAGCTATAACTGTGTCTACACAAGTTAAAAAAAAAATCTTTTAAAGCAGCAGAAAGTACAGCAAGATATATAGTTCTTGCCCCTTCTAATTTTCAAGTTTTACATTTTTCTATGTATATATACATTTTAAAATTAAAAAATAACTAGAAAAAGTTAGTGGTATATTATCACATGAAAACCCAAGTAACCTACTGAAGCTTCACTATGAATGCTGGTTTGGATGTTTAAGCAGAGAAATTAAGAGTTGTCACAAAACAATGTCCAAGAATTGGAGATAAAATCAAACTGTCTTCTCTTAATTCTGAGGAAACAGGTAAGTCAAAGGGTCTTACATTCCAGTCACCACTGAGGATATCTGCAAAACTGAGAAATTCACTGGCTCTCACAAGATCATCTACTTCCACGAAGAAATCTATGTAGTTTTGGTGAAGATATAAATTAAATAACTCTCCTGGCATATGTGACATTTCTACTACTTCCTACAAAAAGAAGAACAAACATATTAATGTAGTCCAAATGCTGTGGTCAGGTGCACACATACTATATATATATATGCCTGGTAAACAGTCAGTGAGACCTTACCTCAGGCTGAACAAGTAATGTATCCCGTTCATACTCTGATAAATGGGAGGGCAACCGAGGACAGTCTAATTCTGTTAAAGGTGCTCCTATAAAAAATTTCTAGAATTATTATTATTATTATTATTTTTTGGTACCAAGGATTGAACTCACGACCTTGCACTTGCCAGACAGGCACTTGTGCTGCTGAGTTAAATACCCGGCCCAAATGTCTAGAATTATTAAAGATAGTACAGTCTTTGTAATTATATGGTACTTTTCATTTGAACATTTTCAATACTTCAGACACATATGCTTAGATAGTAAACAATTAATTAAAAACAAAACAACAAGCCAGGCGTGGTGGCACATGCCTTTAATGCCAGCACTCGGGAGGCTGAGGTAGGAGAAGCATTGTGAGGTCGAGGCTGGCTTGGGCTACAACACGAGCACAAGACCAGCCTGAGCTACACAGTGCGACCCTGCCTCAAAAAAACTAGGGCTGGGAGTTTGGCTCAATGGCTTAAGCACCTGTTTGGCAGGTGTGAGGTTGTGAGTTCAATCCCTGGTGCCACAAAAAAAAAAATAAATAAATAAATAATAAAAATAAATAAAAAGATAAAAACAAAACAACAAAATTGCTAGATGCTCTCCTGTTTTGTTACTACTACAACTAAACTGAAAATTCTGAAGCTTGGATTATGGTTTTTATAGACCTAAGACATTCCATTTCTGAGAGCACAGCCCATTTCTCCTCCTAGCCTGGGCTGCTTCTTTTCTCAGATTCTTCTCAACACAGAAACCCTTACTGACCAATTCCTACAAAGGAAGATGCTGTTCCCCACCTGGGAGAGCAGGGGCCCTCATTCCCTAACGTGAGGGCTTATGAGTGCACACTGTGAAGGGGAAAAAGTGTGATGGAAGAGAATCAGGTGAGAAGCGGGCCCCGAGGTTCAGAGGAGAGAGAATCCAGGGAGCTCACCACTGCCACTAAGAGATGGTCATTTCATTTTCCTATGTGGCAGAAAGGTTTCCATGTAGGAATTCCAAATTTTTCCTTCAGGATTGTAAGAGTATCAACTCGGATATGCTATATAAAGAACCGGGGGTTTGGGGTTTTATTGACAGAAGACATAACTTGGGAAGTTAGGAATGGGCACCAGGAATAATGGATCCAAGGAAGAGCAGGCATCAGAGGAGACAGACAGGGCAATGGACATCTCTGGTAATGGAGCAGCAATTGGCAAGGAGTATAGAAAAACTGGAGAGAAGCAAAGGAAAGCATTAAGGACCTGGCACTTTCCATACGGCCCCAGGGATGGAGCCTAGTGGCAACAGAAGGTTCAGGCCATCCCCGCTTGCCACTAAAAGTCTAGAGAGATGGATGTGTCACTTTCAGCACACTATAATTTTCATAATTTACAGGAATGGATATGACCTACAGTAGTTTGTTGTTACATTTAATCTTGCTCATATAGTTAGAATAGCTAAGTACATTTTCCTGCTGGCTTAGGCCTTGCCCAAGAGTACATAAACTAACTCTCACTCTTTTTCTTAAAATACAGTCCACCAAAAAAATGTACATATCAGGAAAATAAAAACTTATATAAATATTTCAAAACTAAGTTTATTGAGACATGAGATTAACACAAGTTACCTCTGGTCTCTAAAATTATTCTTATAAAAAGGTGCTCAAAGTGGTAGTCAATAGCTTCCAGACATTAATTAGTATGCAAACTGCTAAAGTGTATACACATTTTTTTGGTGGACTCTGAATACAGCATTTTAGCTGTTTTCTTTCGTTTTGTTTTGTTACCAGAAATCAAACTCAGGATCCTGAGCTTGCCAGATAGGCACTTACATTGCTGAGCTATCTTCCTAGTTCTTTTTTTTTTAATTAAGATTTTATTGGTACATTTTAGATACACATAATGATCACATTCATTATAGAGAATTTGTACCTGTACATGATATATCTTGGTTTTTTTCCCCATTCCTCTACCCTTCAACACCTTCTCCCCTCTCCATTTTCGTATTTACAAAGCTGTTTCCATGTTTTCCTTCTTTTTTCATTTTTACTTTTTCTTCCTTTCCCCCCTCCCCTTTTTCTTGTTCCCCTCCCCATTTGAACATTTTCCTTCTATTTCACAATACCTATTACACATTTTGATCCTTTTTTTTTTTTTTTTTTGCAGCACCAAGGATCAAACTTACAACCTTGTGCCTGCCAGACAGGTGCTAAAGCCATTGAGCCAAACTTCCAGCCCTAGTTTTTTGAGGCAGGGTCACACTAAGTAGCTCAGGGCGGCCTTGTGCTCGTGTTGTAGCCTAAGCTGGCCTTGAACTCACAACGCTCCTCCTACCTCAGCTTCCCGAGTGCTGGGATTAAAGGCATTTTGGTCCTTATTTACACTTTCGGTCTCTCAAACCACAGAAGCAATGTGGTAAATATGGCATTTTAAAAATGTGAAATTTTATTTCTATTATAAGACTACTATCCAATAGATATCCAAAAAATATGTAAAGATTTTCTTACTTTTACAATATAGAATTTTCCCCAAAGCTCTGAAGAGAAAGAGAGAAACATCTTTGCCACCAACAGCTTGAAACTCTTGATTTTCAAAAATCTTATCAGGTTTTTTCCTCCGCTTTGATTTTGACAGTGCAGCATCTGATTTTAAGGACACTCCTTTTTTTCTTGGCCATAAGCTGCTCTCTCCTAAATACACACAAGTGACAATGTTTAAAATAAAATCAAAACATAAAAATGAAAAAGGAGGACTTCAGATACTAATTAAAATATGCTTTTTCAATCAACAATAATTATAAAATCTGTAAACTGAGTCAGGGTCTTCTTTGGGTTGCTAACTATTGAACTGGAATAAAATGTGACTTAAAATTACCTTATAACCCCTAGGACAAAAGCAAAGCAACCAGAAACAAAGACAATCTCATGATACCTATTGCAAATTTTCACATACAAAATGATACACTAGTAAGTCATATCACCTTCGTTTCTCAGTGGTATGTACAAGGTATTATTCTTAGCCCATGATACATATTAACTAATTTAACCCTCATAACAATCCTAGGAGGGGGAAACAATTACTACAGTTAAAGAACTGAGATACAAAGAACTTAAGTAACTAGCCCAAGGTTAACAGCAAGGAATCAATTTTAATCACCTAGGCAGTCTGGTTTCGCAATCTATGCTTAACAACTCTGTTATATTATCTTTGCACTGATTTTAACAATTTTCACTTTAGGTCTATGTTCAAATTTCATTTGTAACTTTTCTGTTTAAAACACAGAATGTGTGACTTAAAAATGGTCTTGAATGGCAGAAAGAATATAGGATCTGGGTCTGTTTCAGTAGAATGATGAGAGAATTAAATGAAAAAACTTAATTGCTAACACAACTCCTGGTCCACTAAAAAAAAAAATTACTTTCTCCTCTTTAAAACTTCTGAGCACAGAGCAATGGTGTTACAGTCATAGTTAGAATCCCAACCTGGCTTGCTGTCGGGCATTGTGGCACATGCCTGTAATCCCAGGACTTGGGAGGCTGAGTGAGGAGGATCACTGCAAGTTGAATCAAGGCCAGCCTGGGCTACACAGCAAGTTCAAGGCCAGCCTAGACTACACAGCAAGACTCTGTCTCAAAAAACAAAAACAAAAACACCAACCTGACTCCCTTCAGCCTTTCAAATTCGTAATTCCAGTACTGAACCTAAGAACAGTTGCATTTATGCTTTCACAAGAATAAGCTGGATTCTGGCTTTAGTTGTTAAGATGCCTATTTCTCTATGGACATTTTGGAAAAGAAAGGCAGAAACTAAACGAACAGTTGAAGCTTGTGGGCAGGAACATGAGGATTTCAGATGAATTCTGAGAGCTTCACAGATGGCTTTTCTTTCTTTAAAATGAATTCTTCGAGGTCAAGCATCAAGTCAGTAGCTGGCTAAATGCTTACTGAGAAGGAGTGCAGAGTCAGCGACGACTCTCAGAGTAACAACGTAACTCACTGCCTTTAGTGGAACAATCTTCCCATACCACGATGATTTACCCCTTCTACATATTATTGGGGCAATATATTTGTTAAACATAAAAACTATGCAAAAGTTCCCAAGCAAACACACCTCAGCACAATATCATTAAGCTAATGCCTGGCTGCTTTTTGAGCCCTTAGTTCAAACATTATCAAGCACTATAAGTATCCCATAAGCATTATTGTGCTTGTTTCTCACACTGCCTTGTGAGATAGGATCTCACAGAAAAGCTGAGAAAAAAGAGGAACAAAAAGATGGTCACTTGCAGTGGCCTATCTAACTGGATGTTCCCTGGCACATCTAATCCCAAAGAACTTGGAAAGGTAAAGCAGCAAGCCATGCAAATGAATCAAGTTTTGTTTCAAACAGATATAAAGGTATAAATGAAGACATTCATAGAGGTTGGTATACTCATGTGCACATACATGATTTTAAGCCAGTGTTGCAATAAAAAAGTGTACACCTGTACAGTAGTCCCTCCATGTGCACTGAGAGCACATTCCAAGACCCCCAGTGGATATGGATGCCTGAAACTTCAGAGAAAATCAAACCACATACACGTAGATATAATTAAAACATCAATTTTATACACATTCACATACACAGATCTAGTATCTTCTCCATCTTAACTAAGCATACACTGCGGCCAGATGCAACTTTTTAGTTTGAAAAGTGCTAGCAAAATTAGCATGAATTTTTTTCCTTCTTCATAATTTCATGGACAGTAGATTCATTCTTACCACAGATCTTAGCAACCTCAGCCTATTTTTTTCTTTCTCCATTAAAGACCTTTACCTTTTTCACTTTTTTTTTTTTTTTTTTTTTTTTTTGTGGTACTGGGGATCAAACCCACAACCTCATGCCTATCTGGCAGGCGCATAAGCTGCTGAGCCAAACTCCAGGCCCTAGTTTTTTGAGACAGTCACACTATGTAGTTCAGGAGATTCTTGCACTCACCTTGTAGCCCAGGCCTGGGAACTCACAATGCTCCTCCTACCTCAGCCTCCCCAAGTGCTGGGATTAAAGGCGTGTGCCACCACGCCCGGCTTACCTTTTTCACTTAAAGGAGGTACTTCATGATTTCCCTTTGGCATATCCAAACTACCAACGACTCTACTCCTGCTCTCTGGAGCTTATATCAAGTGAAATAACAAGTACTTGGACATAAGGGATCCCATGGCCTTGGATCTGACAAGAAAGATGGCTTCCAGGACACCAGGGTCTACAGTGCATGTAACGTGGATATGCTGCGTTAGTGATGATTTATGTCCCAGGCAGGACACTGAAAGATCTTATCACACTAGCTGGGCGTGTTTCCAGGCATGGTGGTGCACACCTTTAATCCCAGCACTCGGGGAGGCTGAGGTAGGAGGAGCATTGTGAGTTCGAGGCTGGCTTGGGCTACAACATGAATGCAAGGCCGGCCTGAGCTACTTAGTGTGACACTGCCTCAAAAAACTAGGGCTGGGAGTTTGGCTCAGTGGCTTAAATGCCTGCCTGGCAGGGCTGAGGTTGTGAATTCAATCCCCAG
>RJWM01031240.1:0-22624 GCA_004363535.1 Dasyprocta punctata
ATTTGTTGACCTCACCATTTTAGAGGTTCAGCTGTGTGGCACCAGCTTTGTTTCAGTTGGAGTCAATGCTCCAGGACTGGGTCATGGGACAGAAGACAGTATTGTGGGAGTGGTGTGAAAAGCAAATGCTGCAATGGCAAGATAGGAAGCCAGAGAGAGGCAAAGGTATACTCTTCCTGTTTCATGACAACTTTCTTTCACAAGAACTAACTGCATACCAGAACAACAATGCTTTGGACATTGTGCTATTTCCAGAAGCCCAATTGCCCCTACACCACTAGGTTTCACTTCTTACCTGCCATTTCTTAATACTGTCACCATGAGGACTAAGTCTCCATTCACGAACCATGGGAAGACACATTCAAACTGTATTCCAACCACAGCAAGTGGTTTATAATATATGGGTTTTCCATAAAATGAATTAATTATTAAGTAAAAATAAAGAAAATGCAACATTGCAAGAAAGAAGAAGTTTGGCTTTAAAGTTTTTGCCACCACATAATGCAATATTTAATTGGAAATCAGAAGTAAAATTCAGGATATTCTGTGTCATTTGGATAAAAATATAGAAATGATCATTTAATCTATTCCTTTTCTTTTGAAAGAAAAATTAAAATTCATTTTTTTAGATAAATTTTGGTTTTAGCAGATTAATACTATTGTCTGTACTATAATTTTTCTTGCTAGTCTTAATGTACCAGACTGATAAACAATTTCTTCTCTATATTGGACTCATATTCTTCATGCCATATATTAAGCTCTTCTAGCATACAGGGTAAAATAAAATGCAGATGTTTACTTTCTTCTTCCCCATATTGATTTTGTTATATTGTAACTTCAATTAATTTCCTTTGTTGGATCACTTCCCAGAAATACTTCTCCATGACAATCTAAAAGTATAAGAGTATTTCTCTGGTTAAGCACTAATTTATAGGTTCTATCCTGGGCAGTCTGGTCTGCAGCTACTTAGTGTTTCTAAAAGAGACACTAAAATAGCAGTAAATAAAGTATAGCTATTATTGTAAACCAAGTCATGATTTTTACCAGCAAATCTTGCAAGATATCTTCGTATGTGACCATGGTACTCATTTTCTAATCCACAAACATGATTAGGCTAAAGTATAGCATCATAACAACAGAAAAATGATTTGCAAAACTCGTAAAATGTCTCTCTAAGGTAACATTTTAATGAAATTCACAGAATGATTTTGATCCTAATTATTCACTCTTAGTCATTTGCTACGTTGCTGCAACAAAATACCTGATGACTACATCTTAAAGGAAGAAAGGTATATTTTAGCTCACAGTTTCAGTCTTGTGAATTTCTGCTTTATGAGGCAGACAGACTTAGAGAAGTGGCATGGTGAAAGGACTTCAGTGGAGGAAAGCTGATAGAATCACTGTGGACAGGAAGCAGAAAGAGAGGTGAGGAGCAGGGAAAGGGAGATGTACTCTTCCAGGTCAAACCTACAGTGCCTACCTCTTCGAACCAGACTCACCTCCTAACAATAAATCAGCAATATCACCCCTACAATTCAATCATCTTCGCAAAGTGCTGCCTATTGGTATATGAGGTCTTTGGAGGACATTCTGCATCTAAGCCACAAGAAAAGCACATGTGTGCGTGCGTGTGCGTGCACACACACATACAATTTGCTAAAAAAAATACTCTTTAAGAGTTAAAAACTATAATCCATAAAAACCACCAACAAAACGATGAGACAAATCTCAGTGTGGGAAAGAATTGTTGCCAGTTATTCCTCAGACAAAGGACTAATATCCAGAATACACAAAGAACTCAAAACAATCAGACTCCTGACAAATTTAAAGACTCAGTCAAAAAATGGGCATCAGAAATGCATATATTCATCTCAGATGAAGAAGTTGAATCAGCAAATAAATATATGAAAAAACATTCAACATTAGTGGTCATTTGAGAGATACAAATTAAAACAACACAGGGAGTCTATCTTACTCAAGAAAGAATGACTAGTATCTAGAAGTAAAGCAATAACAAACACTGGTGGAGCTGTGGGGAGAAAAGAACCCTTTTCTATTTTTGGAGGAAGTGAAGCATAGACTGGTGCAGCCACTGTAGAAATCAGTGTGAAGGGGCCTCAAAAAACTAAAAGCAGAGGTTTCATTTGAACAAGCTATTTTCCTTCTTGGTGTCTTCCCAAAAGAATTAAAAGCATCATACTAGAGCAATATATGAACGCCCATGTTTGCAGTGTTTAAATGTACTGTGAAATTAATTGAGAATGATAATGAGGGAACACAGGAAAAGAATGGTGGTCATAACATTGAACAGAGAGGAAGTCAGCAGGAATAAGATCTTAAAAGACTTAACATGATATTCTGTATATGATAAGAAAATGCTCTAAATGTGTACTTGTTTAAAAAAATTTTTACACAAAACCATATTGTCATCAATCATCCTTAGTATACCCCTACTCCCTTTGAAAATACTAATCCCATAATTCTTGGCAATAGTTTGTGTTCAATAATTTAAAGGAGAAAAAGTTTATTTTAATTCATGGTTTTGGAGGATTCAGTCCATAGCACCTTGCAAGCAGAAACATTACAGCAGAAGGGCATAAAGAAGCAAAGCTGCTTAGTACATGGCATCTAGGGAGCATAGCATAGGGAAGGCACCAGAGAAGATCGGACTAGTAAAGTGTATAGTTTCCAAGGCCATGTCTGTATGACCTATCCAGATTCACACAGGACCATGCTTTTCTAATCTGCTAGAGGTTTCTTAATTGAATGAGTTGGCACATTAGGACTGATTGTTACACTTTACCCCTTGTGAACTTCACACTCAAAAGCACCTCCTTAAACCACACTTAATTTCCAAATAAAGACAGTAACCAGTTCATAATTTCCCCTAACAATTACCCCACATTTAATTTAAACACAATAACCCCTTCCCCAAAGTATCAGCATTTCTAGCATTTTCTGAAAGTACAAGTCAAACCTTCTCCTGAGACTCAAGGCAAACTCTTGATTTGAACATCTGCAATTATTAAAAATAAGTTACATAATACTGAACTGTAAGGGTACATGACAAACATTACCATACTTAAAGCATTAAATAGGCGGATGGAAAAGAATCAGATCAAAACAAGACTGAAAACCAGAGGATCATACATTACATCTTGTAGTTCTATGTACAGTAGCTAGAGCCCATGGTGCTAAGATCCAAAGGACATGGCTGGTCCCACTCTAAGTACCTTGCGAGTTGTAGTTCACAGGTCCTTCCACATGGGATAGTGACACTCAGACCCTGAAGTTTTCTTTGACAGATGTTCCACGTTCTCATAATTTCTAACTTTCTCAAGTCTCAGCTGCACCTAGAGCTTTATTTCCATGCTTTACTCACTTCCCTCTCAGGGAATTTTTGCCTGATCTTCTAATCCTTCCTTTTAAATCTGGTTGAAATTATCACTGACCCCACAACTCTTGATTCTACATGTTAGTAAAAAAAAAAAGCATCACATGATCTGCTGCCAGAGTGAGTAGTAATCAGTCTCTATGGGATCATGGTTATAGAGGACTCCAAGAACCTGGATGTCTATTTATGCTGAAATGAATCACAGGAATGCAATTCCCTAGAAAGCCCTGCTCTAGCACAATGCCAACAATACTCTCTTCAAATGAATCGTTGATATTTTGTACACTTGGGTGGTATTTTACTGATTCCTGAAATGCTCTCAAGGCATCTTTTATCTTTCTCCTTGTCCCTGTACAAAGTCCTTGCCTTTTCTTTCTTTCTTTTTATTTTTTTAAAAAGCTGCTAATCTCCTTAACCACCACACCCCTATTGGCTGCATCTTTACACGTTTCCTTCTGGGCCAAAATTTAAATTTTTCAAATTTTTTAAATTCAGTTCTTTGTTTATCCTTCCTGTGAATCTAATACTAAAAGCAGCCAGCACCATGCTTTCCACTGTCTGAAAGTTGGGCTGTCTTGAAACTTTCTCTGCCAGAGCAATTAGTCCATCATCCTTACACTCATTCTTTTTGACATTCTGAAGGCATGGCCAAAAGAGGACTTTTTGCAGGTGGGTTACACACATGTCCTCTAGCCCAACCACCAGTAGAATCCTTCTTTCCAAATAAAAGCTCCTGAACCTAGCTTTATTATTTATATACTTATCAGCATCTTGGTCTCCTGAGCTCTAACCATAATCACCTATCAAGCTCTGTTTACAGAATTTTAGTGTTTAGAACCTTTTGAAATTCCTCTCATAAACTACTTCCAAAAACTTCTAAACCCCTTGATCAGGTACAGCTACAAAAACAACTCTACTTCTCTGGCATATATTTTCTGAATTATTCAGTTTTCCTGTTAATGGATACAATATCCAACACAACTGAAAACAGTACCTTTCATTTAGTGCACAATTTGGGGAAATTCATCTCATAATTAACTGTTTCCAAGGCAGGAAAATAATAGTATACATTATGAAAGAGCAATGCTGCTTAGTTTTCAGCAGTTTGGAAGCTGAACAGAGGAATACCACTAGAGAGGAATGGGCTACAGATCACATATTGCAACCAAGGCCACATCTCCATTTCCCTTCTGGACACAGTCTGGAGCATGTTCCAGTCTGAGAGACATCTCAATCTAATAAGTCATACCTTTCATTTTGACTTTGGGAAAAGCCAGATATTGCAGGTATCAGATCCAGTGAATCCAGACACTCTGTAACGTTTTTATGTCTTTAAATTTTTTTTAAATTTTTTTTTAATTTTATGTCTTTAAATTGAGCAGCATTTGTTAGGAGCATTCATTGTAGTTTTGGTCACACTTATGTGAGCATTACCATGTAACTTTGGTATTTACACTCATGAAAGAGGCCTTCCAGAACTGCCTCAGAAAGTGAAAAGAATGATGTAATACTTATGCTTGAAGCAAAGGGGAGTATTTTGAGAAGAGTTACTGAAGAGGAGTCTTTCACTGTGATAATTTTTTTAAATTCATGCAGCGATCACATAGTTTGATCACCTTTTGTAATAGGTCATTCAAACTTTCTCAAAAAAGTTCAAGAAAATTTAAAGGGGAAAAGGGCAATTATGAGGATCCTTAAATTGAGTTTTTGATAAGTATAAATTTGGAACAGTACAAGGAAAATCGAGAGAGAAACTTATATCCAACAACTAATAATGAAAGTGAGGGTGATAAATTATGTGAAAAGTTGAATTGAAGTATATTTGAATCTCAAAATATCAATTTCAGGAAAATATCATAGTAGGTTGTTGAGTTAAAGACATAAAACAATAATTATGTGCATTTAGGGTACCGCTATAGAATCCAAATTCGTGTTTCTCTACTTCAACTCTTGAAACATTTTGAAATTCCTCTCATAAACTAGTTCCAAATACTTCTAAATACCTGATCAGGTACAGCTATGCCAACAACCCTACTTCTCTGGTACTCCACTCTCTCTTCTAGTGACCCATGTGTTGAACCCTGAATCTAAAATGTTATGATATTTAGAGGTAATCTTTGGGACACAATTAGGACATTAAGGTGACATGCTCAAGAATTTGATCTATGGTTTTATAAGAGGAGATGCATTGAGAATTATCTAAAGCAGATGGAGTGGTCTATCACTCTAATTGCAGCATTTAGGAAGACTGAGGTTGGAGGAACATCAGGATCCAGTGCTATGTAAGTAGCTTAACAAGGTTTTGAAATATTTTATTTCAAAATAAAATATTTTTTAAAAGGTTTTGGAATATAGTTCAGTGGTAGAGCACTTGTAGGTTTGATCACCAGTACTAAACGAACACACACACACACACACACACACACACACACACACTGAAAAAACAGAGATTTCTCTGCCTCTGCCACCAACTGAAGATAACGTGATTGGTTGACTGTCTGAAAACCAGGGACAGCACTCACACCATACACCAGATCTGATGGTGTTTTAGTCATGGACTCCTTAACCTTCACAAACAAACATAACAGAAATAATTTATACTGCTTAAGCCCTCTGGCTTAGTATATCCCTTTACTGAAGCTCAAGCTGACTAAAGTATAATTACAATCTCATAAAAATGTAGCTGAAAATGAACTAGAAGTTATTGCTCTACAGTGAAATAAAAGGAACTCTATCACAGCAAAATATTACTACTAGCATAGTATTACTGCCTATATGTAGATTATTTTTAATTTGAAGTGTTATAAGTTTCAAAAAATTATTTTAAAAGTTAGCAGAGAAAATATTCATTGAATTTTAAATTTAAGTAGGGAGCATGTTAAATTGAAAAGAGATTTCATTTCAGACCTGATTGTCTGTTTTCTTTTTCTTTCTTTTTTTTTTTTTTTTTTTGTATCAGGGATTAAACTCATGACCTCATGCTTACCAGGCAGGCACTTATGCCACTGAGCTATATCCCCAGCCCTGCCTGTTTTCTGTTGAAAACTCTTCTGCTTAGTACTTTTGTAACATTAAATGTTAATTAGAAAAGAATAGAAACTTAAAGAACAATTCCCCTTTTTTTCACTAAATTGATATTTTACTTTTATATAATAGAAATCCTGCTATGTATATAATTATATTGCAATTTATTTTGTTCATCTATTTTGTTGCCTTGCTCTCTTGGTTAGTTCTAAGTAAAGAGAGGGTAAAAAAGCCAATTGGAAACTAAGGGTAAAATGAAACAAATAAAATATTAGAGGCGAGTAACTCAGCATCCTAATTAGCTCTTCACATCGCATGCTAAGATGCATTGTAAATTATTATTTCTATTATTTCCACTTCAAACAGACAAATATTTTGAAATTACAGAAAACTTGTGGGTTACAATACTGACTTGAAAAAGTCTATTTGTAAATGAATAAAGGTGAAGTTGGAATTTCAGTAAATCATGACATACTCAATTCTTTGTCCAGAGAAAAAAGACATTGACAAGACTATATAGTCATGAGGAATTCAGAAGGAAATGAAAGTTATAGAACAAAATAGAAATGACAAAGTTTGGACAATAGAAAGCAATAAATAACTGAAAAAGTAAATGTAATAGGGAATGAAAATAAAATATAAGTGATTAAAATTCAAAGAAAAGTAAAGCACTCTAACTTGGTTTGAGGCGCTTTTTTTGAAACTCAGTTCCTAAGAAAAGCCTCCTTTTTTGTTCTTTCTCTTTCTTTTCTTCCTTTTCATTATATATCTATTTATCTATCATTTATCAAATTTCTACCGATTTGCTTGTCAACTTTAATATCACTTTGGAAGGGTTATAAACTTGCCTATAAAGGCAACTCTGTTGAGAATATGCATACAATCCTTTCTTATAGTCCTATATACACATGGTCATATACTTTTCTGGGTGAATGATTAGAAAATTATGCACTTAGCAAGCCACTTATTAGGACTAACCGAGGTCAGATATGTCATGCTTAGAACCCTGGATCTATCTGAAACTTCCCATGAAATTACACACAGGCAGATGTGGTAGTGTGTGTCTGGGATTCCAACACTCAGGAAGTTGAGGCAGAGGGATTTCTCAAATTTAAGATCAGCCTGGGCTCCATAGTGAGCTCAAGGCCAGCCAGAACTACATAAACAAAACCCTTTCTCAAAAAATAAAAGCAAAAACAGAAAGAAAACAAGACACAAATTTTGCTTAATTCCTACAAATAAGTGACTTTATACTTAAAAACATATTCTTTTTCAAATATTGCATCCCATTTTGAAGATTCTAATTTATGATGCAGTAGATAGGATGTTGTGTCAAAACAATGAAAAAAATTGCAACTTTTCTGTTATATTATTTCCAAAGATAGAGACTTCTTTCAACTAAAAAGACTGAACAAAGATTCAAAAGAAAGATATAAAGTCAACACTGGTTACTCATAAACTGCAGTTTATTTAAAGATAGACAGAGTACAAAGGGGTAATAGACTTCAAATTTTAAAGAAAAGGAGGAATAAGAGTACCATGAGCCAAGAAATATTGTACATTCAGATACATTGCAGTAAGCCTAAATTCATAAAAAATTGTTTTGTATTTTAAGGTACTTTGAGAGAGGTACTTCATGCAAAACCCTTTCTATTGATGAATTTTATTATGATAATTACTCAGTTTCCAAATTTATTTATCTTAAGCAATAATAAACATATTATGTTGTGTATGCATTTCAGTTTTTCAAGACACTCTATAAAAGAGAAATGTAAGGCTATAGGGTATATTTTTCTAGAAGAAATTATAAATGGATAATATATATATATATATATATATACCTTTATAATTGGTGACTAAAAAATTCTCATTTGTCTCACTCACTTTGATTCTGCTCATGAAAATACTAATTAGAAGGGGGCCACTGATAAAACATATTTTGAATTCCATAGCACTCTGAATACGTAATATATATAATATGCAAGACACTTTAGAAAAAGCTTTAGAACTTCAGAAAAGTAAATGATATATTTTCTTCCCTCTTCAGAATTTAGAAGAGACACTGATTGCAAATACATAGCTTTAAACTCTCCTATATATTTAAGTCTCTAAAATCTATTCTAGAATCTTGAATCCAGCTAAATGTATACAGGTACTTATCAAGTTAGACAACTCAGTTAATTGCAGGAATTATTTTTGTTGTTCCTGCAATCAGTGTGCATTTGAAATCAACTGAGAAAGCTAAATATAACTGGACTGACCTCAGTCATTTAAGTTCCTCATTTTGAATTTTCTAAGGTCTAATATAGAACTACCAAATAAGACCCTTTCTAACAACAAAAATTTATCCCAATACCATTTTAAAATTTTTATGTTTCAAATATTGATTTCCATTAACATTTTGAAACACAAATGCATCATTTCTTGGGCAGTCCTATATAAATACTTATACAATAAATCCAATTTACATTAATGACAGACAAAATAAGTATTTTAATCAAAAACAAAATAGTATCATTTGAGTTCTTACACTAAAGGGCCTTTGCAGTCATCATTTCAATCACGTAAGAGCTGTGAATAGTGATGCAATTATTTTACTCTATGGCAGACCAGGGATGTGACAGAAGCTAATTATTCCACATAGTCACATAAGAGGAGTGATTAACTCTGGATTTGTACATCAGATTTATCTATTTCTGTTGCTATAGCTACACAGTAAATATACTCATATGCTTTTATTTTATTAAGACAAAATATAACTATGAAGAACATTTGTAAGATGCTTCTCTTACAATAAAATATACATTAAGGAACTTTGCAAAGTTCCATGAAAGTAAGCACTTATAAAATAAATTTTATACAATTGTGCTCATATCTCTTGAGTGGTAGTAACCCATTAGATATTAGGTACTATATTATACTTATGTGAAAATAAAATTATGGGAAAGTGTAACATCTTTCTTTCATGCTTTTGTAATCAAATTTTCCTGAAACCCGATTTTTTTCTTGAAAAAGTTGCTTCATATTATTACTTATACGACTTGAGTTAAGTTAAATTTGATCCTTTACTTTTTGATAACACTAAACACATCAACAAAGAAATTAACATGCATAAAATACTGAAAGGATCTACAAATGATGTTTACATATAATTAAATGAGAAATACGTTCATTTCACCAAAATCTCTGTTTGTATTTGGGTGTGATAAATACTTAAAATATTTCAATATAAAATAATACCTAGTTTATACACTTCATTAATTTTAAACAGTACCAAGACCTCAAGGATACTTGCTTTGCAAGATTTTCTATTTATCGTTACTTTCTTGTGGTCGCAAGAAAAAGACGTGATCTGGAGAAAATTTCAACGAAACTTCTAAAATAAAATATCCACACTTAGTTTACACAATCTTCTTAACTAAATTTGCTTGTCTGAATAATATTAAAACATACTTACACATTAAGCATCAAGTCATTTAAAGAATATGACAGGACATTTTCCAATCATCATAGACAAATATTGTCAGATTTCTTTTCAGAAATTAACAAATGAAGAAACAATTCATACAACTACTTTGTCTTATGCAATTGAATTTTTCACATGACACATTTCCATAAAAAGTTTTCCTGTACATCCAAATAGTGATAAGAATGATGGGCCAAGAGGAGAGTTATTAAAACACTGTAAGTCCAATATTGACAATAATCATAATGGCCACAAGGCTAGAAGGATAAGAAAGAATATTAAGTCTCACAGTTACATGAAAATGAGAAATGGAACATGGTTTGCCTAGAGATGAAAAGAGACAAAGAGGATGCAAGTTAGTGTTTATAACAAAAAAAGACATTAATCAATTGATTTCTTGATGATGAATGAATGCATTTTGAGACAATAATGTTGATACAAATAAATAACACACACTTAACACATTGCTTCTGTAGAGGAGAAACCCGGAGTACAAACCAAGAACAAAATAAAAGGTAAAACATAGGAAATAGATTGTTCCCAGTGGGGAAGAAAATCAAGAGGTGGAGGGAAGGAGAAGGGAGAGAAAAAGAAGGCATTAACATAGAGACAGTAGGTTAAGGGAATAGTCTCCAAAAAAACCCCACAAGGGTCAAAAGGAGTTTATATTTATATGGAATACAAAATAATATTCATGGACAATTTTGTCCTGAATATGCCCACTGTTCTGCCCTCTGTCATAAAACAGTGAAAAGAGATCCAGTTTCTTGTATATTCTGTTGACATGAAATTAATCAGTAAAGAATTAATGGCAATTGTGCAAAATGATAAATCATCTTTTCTGAGTCTTTTCTTTGACATTTCCAAAAGGTCCAATAATACAACTCCTCCAAATTTTCAGTAGCTTTTAATATTAGAATCATTACTTTTATGTGCTTGTTCTTGAGTTTTGTTCAATTTTTGATGGAGCATTTCTGATACTGACACCCTTGGTTCTCAAAAGATCTCTGTGAATTACTAGTCTCATCTTCAGTAATGTATAAACAAACTAGTACCCCAGAGAAATTAAGTAATTTGTCACATGTTACTCTGCCAAGTAGTACCTGAACTAGGATTTGAGCCCAAATAGTATAATTTCAAAATCTGTCTTCTGGCAAAATTAATCTAATAAATTGTTTTATTCTTACTCTCCCCTCAAAAAAATACTGACAAAAAATGAAATATCTAGAGAAAGGGAAGAAAAAGGCTATACATGAATAGTAATTTTAAAAGTGCATAGTTGGGTAAGATGAGATTTAACATAAATAAGAAGTGATCATGTAGTAAAATGGACAATAAAATCAGGGATCAGGTTAAATGTTTAGTGTTTCTCTTTCATTGTATTATGATGCCAATGTATATTGTCTAAATATTATAAAGAAAAACATAATTGTGATGCAAATGAGATGCAAGGCTATACTTCATTAAAAAATTACATAGAGAGATCATGTGGAAATGAAGAGACTCAAACACTACATAAAAGAGAACAGAGACAAAGCAGTCAACAATGAGAACTAAGAATCCAGAAATATTGCCCCTGTTGGATGATTACAACCTAGCCCCATGACTTAGTGAGGAAACTATTTTGGTATTGCAGCCACCATGTAGCACAGAGATAAGTTATTATGACAGATAATGGAATCTTTCTTTCCCAAATTTGTCTTAATTTATGATCTGGCAACTGATAACAATAGCAGAAGTTTGTTCCAAGAGCCATTGCTACTGTAACGAAATGTTATGTAACATTCACTTCAGGATCAGTTAGTGGTAACTTCCATTGGTTCCTGAAAAAAATCATTGATGTAGGACAGTAAAACACTGAAGAAAGACCTTTGTGTAAAAGAATGGCAGTCTTACTGGCAGACTAATTTTGGGGGGGAAATGCATATATCTAATTATGTCGTGGAGGGTTGAGAAATAAAAGTATCTCTTTTAAGTACAATAGTGGTCGACATAAATAAAATCCTCAATAAAGACAGATTCCTAGGTACTGCAAGAAAAGCAGGGGCTCATGGTCAAGATTGCATCAAGTAAGTAAATTAAGAACCATTTTCAAATGACGTGCTTACTGTGCCCATACCTACTTTACGGCTTACTTTCAAACTCCTCTAAACTACAAATGACAGTTATACAATCATGAAACTTTGTCTTGTAAAAATCAGGGTTCTTCAGTAGATACAGTGTACTCTTAAGGAGATTTGGCATTTGACTTTTCTTTTTCCCAATGAAAGGATTATGGATTGTTATGTTGAACTCACTTGGTTGACTGTCTTCCAGAACTTCAAATCACCAGTAATTGATATATTTCCTCATTTTCACCTTGTTTTGAATGTGCGTATTTTCAAGTCTGTTTAAAAAGTGAATATTGAGTGTGAGGCAGAAAAAATATTCAGATAAAGAAGAGCCATAACTCAGAAGTTGCATATGTATGTGGCATGATTTACATCACAAAATGCAGGAACTGAAGCCCGAGAATTTGGGAATCTTGAGGATGGTAAGTATATTTTGCATATGAGGAAAACATAAAGTGTCTATGACCTGTAGTTGGACTACATTTGAGTAAAAGAAATGGGTATGATGCATTTGTAGCTTGCTCCATTCAGATATGCTATTTATTTGCCCACATTCTCAAATTTTACCTGGGGTGGTGCCTGATTTTGACCAACAGAATATTTCAACTCTAGGTCTAGATTTTATGTGAGGTGTCAATTTTAAATTTTTTGTTCTTGAAAATCCTGACTTTTTATATAAAACTTTTGCTGGGAAAAACATATGAACAAACCTCCTGGAAGCAAGACAGTACTATGTTTGATATAGATGTGAACTGAGAAATTCAGTTGACTATAATAGGAAATAAAGATCAGAACGTATTCCCACTTGAGTTTTTTCCAGCCAACCTTCACTGAATAGAGTTTTTCTAGATAAAGTGTCAAGTGTACAAATGAAGTAAATTTGGACATTAATCCACAGCAGACCATTTCATGTACAAACTCCTGAAAAATAACTCAATGACTTTATTTTAAAACTGAAATTTAAATCAATCCATGAGGAAATAATATATAACCAAAACACGTGTGGTATTTGAAGATATAATGATCAATTTAGACAATTAAAATTTTTAAAAACTGGGAATGTTGTTGAAGAAAGAATGAAACAACTAGCAAAATATGAAGAATATCAATATTTATTTATGTCCTTTACAGTTATTATGTTTAAAATTTGTAGAAATAAAGTATATTGTAATTTTATTAGTATTTACAAAATAGAATAGCTAAGTTTGCCTGATTTTGTTCAAAAACATATCCAACATGAAATCAACAGAAAATGTAATGATGGATAGCATTCAGTGTAAATAAGCATATAGAAAAAACTGATAGCCTCATATAATACTCATAAATAAAGCACTACAAGATATTTAGGAATTGCTTATTTTTTAAATGGAAAATACTTTGACCCACCAATTCCTCCATCAATATCCTTGAGGTAGCTATTATTTGTGAACTTTACTGCTTTTTCACCTAAAACACATAGCATTAATGTTGTGCTTTACTGCATCCTTTACTACTAGGTATGACTGAATATGTGTGTCACTTCACATTGAAGTTCTGAGAGCCCGCAGGTAACACATCACGCTCTTTCTCAGTTCATTACTGTTTCATGTGAAGATTTATGCGACACCTAAGTCAGTTTTAGAGTTACGACAACATGGAGAAAAGCTCCATGCAGACCAAAGAAAGACTAAGATGTAGGTATTAACCTTATGGTTTATACAGAAAGTTACAGGGTTCTTTCTTATTACTACATAACCAGATTAAGTGTGATATATTCTTATCCTATAAAAAATTCAAGTCTGAACATAAAGAAACATTCGGAAGAACTTTATTGCAGCATTGTTTGTAATAATAGAAATACTATAACATTGTCTTGGTTACTTTACTCTCATTGCTGGAACAAAACACCTGACACCCAAAATAGAGGAGGGAAAGGTTTATTTAGCTCACTATTTGTGGAGGTTTCAGTCCATAATCTGCTGACTCCAAGACAGGGTGGCATGGCACTGAGGCAACCCTTCAAGACAGCAGCCAGAGCAAAATGGGAACAAGTCTCTTATCCTCCCTTATATTGTACACAGGCCACCCATCCACACACACACACACTCTAGGGCAGGTGCAGCACTCTAAAAATCTCTGTGCCCTCATCTTGCACAGGGTGAGGATATTTACAAAGTAAGGATTCTGGCTCCCTGCTGTGTTTCTGTCAAACTTCTAAACGTCTCAAATTGACAGAATGTGTCAACCATAATACTCTATCCCTTCTCAACTTGGCAACCACACATATTTTTTTAAAATCAGCATCCAGATACAAAGGCATGTTTATTCTTAACATTTTGCAATTTGAACATTATAACACAGATTAACAATCCTTAAGAACCAGTATTAAGTCTATCCACATTATTTTACATCAGAATCATAACATTCTGCCCTTGGCCCCACAATGGTTCATGCACATCCCTTTACACAAAAGGCATTTAGTCCATCTGCAAGAGTTGCTAAAGTCTTAACAGTTTTAGCATTACTGAAAAGTTCAAGTCCCAAGTCTCCTCTGATATCTAAGGCAAACTCTCAGTTGTAACCTCCTGTACAAATGAAAACTAAGTTAAACACTTCCAACATTCGGTGGCACAAGATAAACATTCCCATTTGAAAGGGTCCAAACGGGGAGTACAAAGGAAGGGGACCAAAAGAAGTGCAAAATCTAGAAGGGCAAACATTTAAGGCCTATAGATGAATGTCCAGCATCTGAAGAAATCTGTGACAAATTGTGTGCTCCAAAGGCTTTAAGCGATTCCACCCCTATGGCATTTCTGGTAGTTGTAGTTCCCACAGCTTCTCTCTAAGGCCCACTTTGCTCTCTCCTTGCAGTTTTCCTTAGAAGATCCAAGTTCCTGGTTATTCCAAACTTCTGGGGTCTCCATTGCATTTTTTACTTCATTCTCACAGCTTCACACATTGTCCTTGCAGTGGCACACTGCCTGGCCTCACAGGCCTTCAGATATCAGGGCGGAAGCCTTTTTAACCTCATAACTCTTGCATTCTGTATGCACCTAAAACCAGCACCACGTGCATGATGCCGAGGTCTGCTGCAAGCTGAAGCAGTAGCCAGGATCTCTCCTCTTTTGGCTGTAGGGATCAAGTTCCTGGATCATTGGGCACTCTGAACGTGATTGTAATGCTGTTGCCATTCTGGAACCTCATGAGGCTTCTACCACTATTCTGGAACATGGTGCTCTGAGGCTTTCTCTTCAAAGCTAAGTCTTCCATTTTTGCAGTGTGAAGTGTGCCAAGGTTCAAAACTTGCTACTTTTTGCAATACCTCCAGGCCTTCTTTTCTATTCTGTTCCTTCTCAGCAATGGAGATCTCAGCTCTGTCTCTATAGCCCACAGTTTTACTGGCACTTCCTTTCTGGCCAAACTCACAACATTTTAAATCATCCTGCTGGGCTTTTTGCTCTTGACTCACAACATAAATCTGGCTAACAGCCCCTCCACCAAATAGCTATGCCATGGCCTCAGCATTCGGCTGCCTTGAAATTTCTTCTGCCAGATTACTAAATCTGCTACCCTCAATCTCAGTCTCAGGCAAAGTCTCTGGACACAAGCAAAATGCAGACAAACTCTCTGCCAACCCATAACACACATCGTGTGGAGTCCAACATCCAGTGCAGTCTTTCTTCCCAGCAGAAACCTCGCAAGCCTGGTCTTTACTGACAGGCTTTTTATCAGCCTGGCCAGAATCTCCCATACAGAACAGCCTAAAATGTTCCAGCACCATTTTTTCAGTTGACCTCTCTGAACCTTTCAAACTCTTCCCATGAGCCATTCCCGAAAGCTCTTGAACCACGTGGTACAGATATAGTCACAGAAATAACCCCACTCCTGATAACAAATTTTGTCTTGGTTACTTTTCTCTCATTGCTGGGGCAAAACACCTGACAATCAAATGAAGGAAGGAAATGTTTATTTAGCTCACTGTTTGTGGAGGTTTCAGTCCATAATCAGCTGGCTCCAAGGCAGGGAGGCATGGTACAGGGGCAACACTTCAACACAGCAGCGAGAACAAAAAGGGGGAAGAGCAAACCTCTTTTTCTCCCTTATGTTGTGCACAGGCCACCCCACCTGGGGTGTGTATATCACTCACAAAATCTCTGTGCTCTCATCTTACACAGGATGAGGATATTTACAAAATAAGGATCCTGGCTGCCTGCTGAGTTTCTCAGTTAAACTTCTACACTTCTCAAATTGACACAGTGTATCAACCATAGCAAACATATATGTGTTTCAATAGGATTATAGCAAAGTCACATATAGGATAAAATATCCAAAGCATATATAACTTTATCATTGAATTTAAACAAAATAACTGATACATAAGAAAAGAATACTTTACATATTAATTGGGCACTATGTAATATTTTAAAACATGTACAGTATCTAAAGCTGCTTACATATATTTAAATTCTTAAGATTTATTTAGGATGAAAACTTTCAAAATTCTTTTGAAATAAATATATAGCAAATCACTACCTGCCATCACCCTACTCTGCAACAAAATTCCCAAACTTCTTGCTCCTAAATGTTAACTCAGTATTCACTGATCAACATTTCCATATGCCTTACCCAGTCCTAGTCTCCCAGGCCCATATCTTCCAGTTATACAAGATTAATATTTTTTAGATTCCACATAAGAATGAGATCATGATTCTGTGTTTGGCTGACTTCATTCTGCATAATGATCTCTGGTTCCACTCCAGGGCATATACAGTCTTCAGTTACCACCCCCATAATAAACAGATTTATTGATTTATAATAAAATGTGCAATAAATCTGCTGATTTATAATACAATTTAGGTAAAACTTAAGTTGTCCAACATTTGTAAATGTATAAAATTATCTACAAGTTTGTACATATCCACAAAGGAAAGTTTATAAGGTGTTTAGAAGAAAATCAAAGTTACACATGCCCCCATTATTGGTAACTTTAACCTTTTACTTATACTGACTATAATTAAATTACTGAAAAACAGAATTGAGAACAAACAAAACTAAGTGGCAACTATTCATAAGTGTAAAATTCTACTCAGCATAATTTTTTAAAGGAAATGTGTACATTGATTCAATTAAAAATCAAGAGTCTTAAGATAGTAAGTAATGTCAGTTTAACTATTTGTAGCAAAGCATTCCATAGGATGAAAGAATCAATTTGATGTCATCAATTTGTATGACAACACACACATATTATTTTATAGCTTACTTAATCAAGTCAATGTTTAGTGAACATCATCCATGATAAAAGTGAAATTCTGTGGAAAAATATAAAGCACTTCAGCAGTTTATAAGATAGTAGATTTTTAAGACATACTAAAATCTGGTGCCAGTAACTATAGATATGTAAAATTATATGACTTTGAGTTCTAAAAGTTCAAGGTGAGAAGATATTGGGAAACTTTTAATGAAAATAGATCTGAAATAAAAGAACAATTATAAAATTGAATATAGGAAAGACAAAAAAGTGTAATTTGTACATATCATGCAGAATGAGCAACAAATGCATAAGAAATACATTGGAAAATTTTATATGGCCTACATTGTGTCAAATGAAGTATCTACAAATACTGTCTGAAAATTCGGGTGATGCTGTTAAAAACATAATGACAGAATGAGCAATTTATTCTGATTTGAACAAAGATTTTATATAGTTAGAATTGTTTTAAGAACACTAAGTTGCTAACATTGTTGCAAATCAGTTTGAATGAAGAAATAAAAGAAGTAGGTAGAAAAATATAAATGGGGTTAGTTACAAAGACTTAAGTAAAAGTTAAAGTAAAAGTTACAAAGACTTAAGTAAAATTAATGTGTCTGAGAGTAAACAATCCAAAGAACATTGGGGACAAAATTTTTTTCCATCTGAAATTGATCAGAAAAATTGCTGAAATTTGTAGAGGAAAGAAAAAAAGACACTTGTCTTGCCCTAATTGAAATTTAAATTCAAACATTTTGTTGATTTTTAAAGCCTCTGAAAAATACTGTATATCTGTTATTATGATGAGTAAACATCTTACTAAAGACTTATACTAGTAATATGATGTGAGTATATGAATTTTTAAGGAGTACTGCAGAAAAATCTATTCAGAGTATAGCAGTAAGCTGGTAGCTACCAATATGTTTTTTCTCCTACTTAAAATGCAATTCAATTACTCTGAATGCACATGGTTTCAGGAGATTTTCAAAAAAAGTGTTTTGAGTGTTTAAGAGCTCCTGTAAAACCGGATTCTTGTACCACAGCAGCTAGCAACTCTATGCTAAGAGGAAATGAGAAAGAAAAAGACCTTGCTATGTACAATATGTCTTTTTTTTTTTTTTTTTTGAGTCAGGGTCTTGCTATGTAATTCAGACTGGCTTTGAGCTCACTTTGCAGCCCAAGCTCATCTCAAACTTGCAACAATCCTCCTGCCTCAGCCTTCTGAGTGCTGGGATTACAGGTATGCACCATCATACCTGGCTACAATATGTCTTTTATGGAATACTTCTTTTACCCAGCAGATGGTCTAATGACTAGTTTTGTCACCTACAATCAGGGATTCTCTTTATTATGGGTGAATCTTTTTTATAATAGCAGATGACCTATGTCTGCTTTGTCTGCCTACTTGCAAAAAAATCTAGGATTTTTAAACTCCATGTTCTCAAAGTGCCCCTTTTTGTGTTCCCACATTCTGGTCAAGCCAAGGGCACTCTAAGTGGACAGGGACTGAACTTTCAGTTATTTATTATTTGAGTGACCCTTGAAACTAGGCAAGCTTGTGAAATCTGCAGAAACTGCCTTCTTACCCATATTTTAAATCAGGTGTTCCTTGGAAAGCTTATCACACAATGGCACAAAGTAAGCTAACAATGTCACTGCTGTGTAGCCTCATCTTTGAAACACTCCCCCCTGCACAGATTAGGTGTAGAATACAGTACTATGAAGTGCCATAGCCCAATCTTTCACCACTGAGCACTGAAAATGAAAAAGAAGACTGCAGAATCCTGTGGCAGAGCCAACTTCTACTGGACACTGATCTCCTGTCTGGCTTGCTGCTGTCTGACCTGGGGTTTGCCATTCCAGCTTTGCCACAGGACCTTATCCTTCTATAGTAAGTCTTGATCTGTCCTATTCTTTTCATTCACACTTATTAGTGAGTTTAATAAACTCTGTATCTCACACTCTTTCTCTAGGTATTTTCTTCAGTCTTTAAGCAACTTTCTCCACTGCTCTGGCACCACTGAGCTATGAAAGAGATTCTGCCACTTTGGTACTGGGAACCCAACTTTGTGTCCTCTCTAGTGGCTGGGGGAAAAAAGCATGATATAACCTCTGGTTCTTTAGGTAGAAAGTGCCAATTCAATGAACCCCCACAATGGAAAATATTATGGTGCTTTTGAGTCAGAGATTCTAGGCCAAGAGAGTTCAGTGTGTCAGAATAGGTCCCCACAGTCCTTGGGTCACAGGAGGAATTAATTAAGAGCTGAGCAGAAAAAGCATCGCAGTTAGCAGCATACACACGGGAAGGGGACATGGAACACTTTAAATTCAGAGGCAAGTTCATACCTCAGAATACTCCATGGTAGCACTCGCAGCTCCACTGTTTACCCCATGACAACTGTTAGAATACAAAACGTGCTGCTCTACTTTGTGTTGTTCTGTGCTTAGAAATTTATCACATGACAAAAATCATTAAATACTGATCATCATATATATTTGTGTTACTTTAGGATTAGAGACAAGTTCTGTTTAGAAATAACTCCAAAAATTTGCTGCTGATATCCAGTCTCTGAAAAACATTTAGAAATATTCAGAAGTCTCTGAAATTAATAGAACTTTTTAAAGAAATGCCTAAACACTCAGCTATTTGACTGAAGTCCACCTAATTCTGGTTGACAAGCATAGTTTCCTCTCTCTACATGTATTTTCTCTTAGTTGAGCATTACTCAAATGCCCTGTGTAAGATTAACCAGAAAGCTTTTATAGTTGACTTGTCACAGTCAAATGTAACACTGAGAATCTAAAATTATCTAAATTATTTTGACATTCAATAAAAAAATTTTTCTCCACAGCCAATCACCATAATAAAATAAATTCATCTTTATATTATTTTGCAAGGGAGGAAGTCTGAAAAGATTCTTACTCATATCAAAGAAACTGTACAGTTGCCCTTATTTACATGAGTTTCTATATTCTTCACCAATTTTTCAGTAATCAAGGTATATTTAAAGAATTGTATTTAATTGTATTTAAAAGTTCAAAATTGTAGGAATGCTTTTATGTGTGTGTGTGTGTGTGTGTGTGCTAATTGTCTTGACTTCTCTTTTTTTCCATAAAATTCTTACCTAAGTAGAGGAATTTTCTTCCTCCTCATTAGAAAACAGTGTTTGAAAAGTGAACTTTACAGTGAAGACTAGTAAAATTTATGGGAAAAACATGTAAATAAACTTGCTTCTTAATTTTTCAAATTATACCTATTACTAGAAATATTCTATATTTTTATGGAGACTTACTTGCGCTTTCAGTAAGGATGATACAAATATCAATTTCTGAAGACTGTTGAAAGGGCATGTAAAAGTTATTAACATAGAATAGAGGGTCAATAAATATTAATCTTCTGCATATACTCTCTGTTAAGGTATAACTAGAGTAATCATTATCTTCAAGTAATAGGAAAACATGATATTCTTCAAAACTATGTTCTTATTACTGAATATTCTTTCTCTTCATGTCTGCGAATAAATGAGGATCTGTACTTTGTAACCAACTGCATCTTCTGATTTTTCTTCTTCATGACTAACATCAGAATATTTTAAAAAATTATAAAATGCTAAGCATTTAGTTACTTGGTTTATATGTACAACTGGAATATATATTTCTTGTTCATATTCACCTGTGGAACTTGGTATCTACCCATATTTAGGAAATAGGAGCAATATTTTTCAACCTAAGTCATATCATGAATGTGGTACTTTATTAATATAAGATACAATGGAGATTATATTAAGAGAATAATTTTAGAGGTCAAAATTATAGTTAATTTTATTAGTTTTATATTTTTATGCTTCACTTGAAAGATAGATTCCTTAAAGCATTTTTTCCATTCTTATGAAGGTCTATAATGACATTTTTTTTTGTGTGTGTGCTGTAGAACAGTCCTTATCCATTAGTGATAAACTTAAACTCTATTTTGAATAAATCAGCAAGGAGAGAAAGAGATAAGTCCTGTGGTTTGGAGGCCTAACTGTTTAAAATGAAAGAAGAAAAACTTAGGAGGAGAGAAAAAAGAGCAAATACGAGGGTAAAAATGTAGGGGAAGTGGCTAGTATATGTGGTTATGGTCATAAAACAACTCAAAAAGCCAAAGATTGAGGCCCTACAGCTGTAGAGAACTAAAGAAATAGGTTGGTTCAGTTAGGAAAGTCTGTAAATTCTAGTGAATGTTAAGTAGTTTAGGGATGGAATAGAACCTATGAATCCCGTGGAAAGGACGTAGAAAATGTGAATAAGTTACTTAGCTAAATGTATGAATATTTGTCATGCAGAAAAAGAGACTAGTGTTCCATCTCAATTAATTCATACAACATATACAGTAAGTGTTGTCACTCTCATTACTCTTCAGATCAGGACACTGATTTTTAGAAAGTTCCATGAGTTTACCTAAAGAACATGGTGGATAAAGGTTTAGATCCTTGATTTGAAATCAAACTATTTCATCACAAAGACCAAGACTGAAATTTCTAAACTGCATTTCCTATACAAGGCTCAAGTCATGAGGTCAACTTGTTTGCCGGAAGCATAAAATTACTGGTTTAAGTCTATGATCCTACTGCTGCAAATGTTTTGGTGGAAAGAACATCATGAGAAATATGTGGTTTAAAATAAAATCAATAGTTTGTTGATTTTTGAAGAGTCATGTCATTTTCAAAGATTCTTGGTTAAATATTTGCTTGTTTGTTGGGAGCATGTTTCATATTCAAATTTCTTTTAGCAGAGATGTATAAAAGTCACTTTAGAGAAATTTTGCTTTTACTTTTTGATATGGTAGATATCAAGTATATCTAACTGATGTCAATGATTTTCAAAACATTAGAACTCATCTCATAACATTATTCTGAATTTTTCTTCCCTCCCTCCTTCCTTCCTTCTTCCCTTTTTCCTTCTTTCCTTTCTTCCTTCTTCCTTCCCCCCTTCCTTTTTTGCATTCTTCCTTACTTACTCTCTCTGCTCCTTCTCATTTTTCAACCCCTCACTGGGACAATATCTGCATTTCCTTGTGTTTTCTTTCCTAATTCTCTCTCTTTCTCATATATTTCTTTTTTTTTTTCCTTCTAGCTCAAGGGAAAGTAGGATTTAATACTGTAGTTCACCTCTGAAACATCCCTGCTTTTAGATGAAAGTCTGTATTTCTAATGTAGGAACATAAGCATATATTTTCTTTTTTAGAGCCTGCATATCAAATACCCTCTAGAAAAATTAAAGTAAGTACTTGAAATAAAGCAATTATTTTCCTTCATCATAGAGAAAAGCAAGAGGCGTACAAATAACTTTTTATTTTCTGGTAGCCTGCCACAGATGAAGTTTACACTAATTAGAAATCGTCTGGAGGCAGGAGAGCAGAT
>RJWM01031241.1:0-22613 GCA_004363535.1 Dasyprocta punctata
CACATGGATCTTCAATTTTTATGTGGCTCCTTAATTAGATTATTTGCTTCCTGTAGAAGCTAGAAGTCCAGGAAGTTCCCTTTTGCAGGCCTCTGAAGGCACTAGTCTCATTTGGCTTCTTTGTTTCTGCACAGAGATCATTTTAAAAATTCAGTAGTTTCCTCAAATATCTACCCCCTAGTAATTGTCATTAGTGGTGCTTAAAATTTAGCAAAGAGGCAGAGATGAAGTTGGAGCAGTGAGCAGGGACCATGTCATGCAGACACTTGTAAATGTGTTTTCTCTTCTTACCAAGAGCATATAGGTCACATGGAAAGATAGGCAGATGTGGTATCTGTTTTCTGGCAATTTATCTGAGATTAGTCACCTAGAAAGTTTCTAATTGTAAGATTAAGGTTGATTTTTATTAATAGTATTTTTTTCTGTATCTATTGACCAAAAGATATGTGCGAATCAATACTGTAGCTTACTGAATATTTACTGTGTAGTTGTTAGGAATCAGTAGCTTTCCCAATGTGCTACCTTAAATGAGCACAAATTCACTTTGAAGTCTCACACTTGATCTAAGAAAATTATGAGGAGCCAATGTGGTGCACATCTGTAATCCCAGCACTCTGGGAGACTGAGGAAGTAGGATCTCAAGTTTGAGCCCAGGCTGGGCAACTTAGTGATTCAGCAAGACCCTCTCTCAAAATTAAAAGAAAAAAAAGCAACAGAAAAGAAACCTGGGGATATAGCTTAGTGTGAAGTCCTTGAGTTCAGTACCAAGTACTGAAAAAGTGAAAAAAGATCATAGGAAGATTTTGCATTCTACTCCATAATATTTCTGAATTTGTTCCAATATACAAATAGTTTTTTGCTTTTTCTCCCTCTTCAAATAAAATGGATGCTTCTAGGATATCTGTATGTATCTTACGGCTGCTTGCCTCTCAAATTCACTTTCTTCAGTTCTAGAAATACATTCTAGTCTATATAAAGGCAATCCTCTTAAACATATGAACCACCTAGAGCCCAGGAATGTGCTGAAAGTGCATCAGTGTCATATACCTACAATGAGCAAAGGCAATATTTTGATCTCAGTTTTTTCAAGGATTATTTATTATCTTTGTAGGCTCCAAGAGTTTCTACAGGAAGCACGAAACTACCCCAGAGTTCAACTAGTATAACTGAATAGGTGACGTATGGTACTTGAAAAGATAACTGGAAGTACATGATCATTTGTAATTCAGTGCATGATAGTAGCTAATCAGTAATACTATTCTGAGAAAACTTTAATTGTCATCGTAAACTGTTTGGGGAAAACATCCTTACAATTTTCATAAATCACTGTAAGATGATGGAAAATCATGGCTGTATCTTATTGAATGAAATGTTTTATGGATTGACAAAGCAGCCCTTTGCTTTGTTCTGTTGGTTTTAAATGGCTCATGTGCTGAAACTCTCCCCAAAGCCTAAGGTAGTACTAACTGAGTCACTACTAAAAATTGTGGTTTTCACCCTTTTCTCTCTGTGGTAGGCTTTGCCTTAGCATTTCATACCTTTAAATTTTAACTTTGCAACTATACTCCACCTGTACCCCCAAAGACTTTGGTCTCCCTAAAGCTGCCTTGAGGGTCTTGGGAATAATGCCACCACATTGCCAGTCAGCATCATTTATGTATGGTTGGAGTAGAAAAATAACTGATCGTCTTCAAGCTCTAAAGTCTTGATAGTGACTACTTTGTGACTTAGACACCAAGCAAAAGTAAGTGAGAGCTCACAACTTGATCTTTGTACCTGCCAAGAGATGTAACTAAGCTAAGAGAAAGGTGCACTTGTTTTGCTGTCTTTCTGTGTGTGCCAAACCCAGCTGCCACCCTGGCTATCTAGTTGAGGTGAAGGAGGCAAGTGGGTTTTCTGGCCTTCTACAGTTTTGGTTTCATTTTTGCTGAGCCTGTATGCCCCCTCCCTGTGTGACTGGGATGCTCCTGAAGTCATTTTGATTTGACTGGCAAGAGCTTGCCCTTTCTGGATTTGAATAGATTTAAATAGAGTGGCAGTTGCCATTCTTTGCTTTCTAGAGCTATATTTTTCTCTCGTGCATTAAAATAAACACACATGAAAAAGTCCCAACTTCCTTATGTTTCATGCACAGCAGGAAATTTTAGCAAGAGCCCAGCTGTTTGCAGCTCATGCCAGAGTATTTTGATCATAATTGAGCTCACATTTTTGAATCAGAAAATAATATTGAGATGAACAGATTTTTCAAAATTTTCAGGTTTTCAGGCCAAGCAACAGGTTTCTGAATTTATTTTGGGACATTTTCCCCTCATGTCTTCATCTCTTCATCTTTAGAGATCTTTCATGCTTTCCTGGAATTGGGCCCATGGCTGTGCATGTCTCTGTCTGGGTATACACTATTCTAACCACCTTTTTGAAGAAAAAATTCCCCATGGTTTCACTGCTTAACTCTTGCCTTTGCTACCTAAAATTCCTTTCTATTAATTGTGTTTCATAATTCAACAATAATGCATTGAAACAGTATTACTTAGTGTAACTCTCTTTTATTGGGCATGGGGCGAGACACTGGGTAAAGTAAGGGCTTCATGTGCATTATTTCTTTTGATCCTCCTGTACACATTCTGAGGAAAATACTGCTATTGCCCCAGTTTACAAATGCTGCATTTGAAGCTAACAGATGAATGAACCTCTCAAGGTTACATAATGGGCTTCAAGTCTAGGTTGTTTGTTTTGCAAACTAGTAGTCTCCTACCCTGTACTGAGCTATATCCCATCCTGAACCCTTTTTAATTTTTATTTTGTCTAGGCTAGCCTTGAAATTACAGTCAGCCTCCTGATTGGCTGGGATTACAGGCATGTTCCACCATGATTAGCCAGTAGTTTTAACCTTGCCGTTATACTGAAGCTATCACCTATAACTATCTGTCAAGTGGTAGGTTCTTTGGGGAATGACAAGGGTAAAATGGGCAGCTCTTGATCTCTCATGATCAGGACTTGGAGAAAAACACTAAATGCACTGATGTGATGAGCCAGCACCTCACTTCTGACTCCCTTTGGGGGGAGTCTTCCGAAGGTCAAATGAAATGATATGTGTGATATATGGGTGATAGTTGTTGATATTATGTCAGAAATATCTCAGTTCACAGCCAGTTGCCTGCATGTCCAGAAAGGCAAGTACAGGATAGTTAAAATCACAAACTCATAGAATCTCTTGTTGACTGTAGAATATCCTGGCAGTTTAGTTTGACTGGGAAAATAATGGTCATAGCAAGCACCTATGTAGCTCTTATTATATGGCAGACAATGTTCTAAGCACTTTGTAATTATTACCCACCTTATTTTTATTTGAAAGATTGTAAGTTGGCATCACAATCTTTGTATTTCCTACTCTGTGCTCCCTCCCCCATTGCTAAGTCCTGTTGATTCTACTTCCTAGATACCATTTATATCCCTCCTCTCTTCTACATTTTTGCACTGCTTTCACTGATATTTTGGTTCGAGTCTATATTATCTCCCACCTTCAGGACTGTAGCAGCAGCCTGGTTCTGGCAGTACTACTCTCAATCACTTCACCTCCACGAGACAAGACAAGGCCTCTTTTTATTGGTATTTTGCTTGTTTTAGCACTTACTGTCTGTGTTATTCTATTGCATTCAGTAGAGCCATGTCTCATTCTTTTAAAACTTGAGACCATTTTTGTCTTTAGGATTTCGTTCTCTGCTGTTACTGATCATATAGAAGGGGATTCATTAACCTTTAGGAAAGAAAAGTGTAGATTGGAACTCCCAATGTGCCATGAATAATTTTCTTTTTGGTTATTGAGCAGTGATTCCTGAATTTCCTGTACTTTTTGAAATCCTCTCCACTCAAATGGGGCTAAGAATTGCATTCAGGCAACCACCAGTGGAACCAGAGCAGCTGCAGTTTCTTTCCTATATTAGCTCATCCCAGCTACTTCTCAAAGGTGAGATGGAGAAATTGATGCCTGCTTTGGATGAGTCTCAGCTTTTTCTTTAGAAGAATACAGCAAGTGATGCATGAGGCCTTAAACATCTAAAGCACTAAACTCAATGCCACTGTCAGCTACTTCCAGATCACCGTCAGTTTCAGACAATTGCTGAATCCAGACCTGGTCCCCAACCCATTCAAATGGGGGGGGGGAATTGTCCCCAATGCCCAGAGTGCAATTTTATTGAGGAGATTTATTTTTGGGTTGATTTGGAGCATAAATATTCTATATACCCTCCACCCTGTTAGCCTTTTTGTTCAGAGCTATAGTTAATGGGCTAACTTTTTGACTTGCCACTTTATCAAGTTGATAGAACTCGTTAATGAAACCCACAGAGATTGGACAATTTAGTATAATGGTCAGTTGCAATCCTCGATGTAAGTAATTTCCAGAAATACTTTATGCATCAAATGTCCAAACTGCCAGTGGTTATCAATATCTATTATGCTTTTGGTTGGCTCGAACCATTAATAACTTGTCAGATTAAGCAATTAGGCTGTCTGTACTTGTCAGGGGAAATTGTTTTCTCCTGACTGATGATATTGGTTTCGTAGTTGTGCAGATAAACACTTGATCAAAATGTTTGCTGCATTCCTAGCTGGGGAGTGAGTATTTTTGATAGAGAAGGAGCAAGAATTGAAATTCAAGGGGCTGAGAGGAAGCTATAGATAATCTCTAAGGAACAGCATCTCAGATATCTCAAACATTCAACTTTTTTCTTCTTTTTATAAAAACAGCTTAAATATCACTGATGCTCTTTAGTGAAGGGTTTGATTTGATGTGTTACCCAAGTGTGGACTGTGTGTCTCCAAGGAGCCTCAGCTAAACTTCTTATTTTTCTGTACTGGGAATCAAACTCAGCACCTCGTGCTTGTCAGGCAGGTACTGTGCCACTGAGCTAAATTCCCAGCCCTAAGTTTTTTATTAGAGCTGTGAACCATGTCAGATTCTTTAGAAAAAGCATATCAAGTGAAATCTGGAGGCTTTTCCATTTTGTACGCTATCGACAGCAAAATGAAGAAGGGAAGAGGGGGAAAAATTCGGAGCAACACATTATTAATCCTCCTATATACTATTTGTTTTGGTCTTTCCTGCATTTTTTGGTTTTATGATTTCCCACTTGCATTTTCATGTAATATTACAAGAACATTTGTTATATTCTACTGTCATATCTTTGAATATTTTAGTGATCTCACTTGATGTGTCCTTTTTCTCCTTACCAGTTTACGCATTACCATCAATTTAAAGACCTAGTATGAAAACCACTTCTGAGGAAACCTTCCATCTGTTCTGATCATGAATTTACTCAAATTTATTTTATTGCTCTGTCATCATTTCATATTTATTGGTGAATTTATTTGTGCTGATTTACACATTTGCTTTTTGTATCTTTGCTTTTGTCCCCTAATTACAAAAATCAGTGTAACACAGACAAGATAAAATACAAAGGAGAAGACATAAACATCCCTCATAACCCTACTACTAAAAGAAAACCATGTGGTGTATAGGGTGTGATTGAAATATATGGTTAATGTTTAAAGTTAAAAAAATTACTACTTTAAAAAAATTCTATTTTTTGTGGCACCGGGGATCGAACTCACAACCTCACACCTGCCAGACAGGTGCTTAAGCCACTGAGCCAAACTCCTAGCCCTAGTTTTTTGAGGCAGGGTCGCACTATGTAGCTCAGGCCGGCCTTGCACTCGCGTTGTAGCCCAAGCCGGCCTTGAACTCACAACGCCCCTACCTCAACCTCCCGAGTGCTGGGATTAAAGGCGTGCGCCACCATGCCCGGCTGTAAAAGAATTCTTAATCCCCCTCAAATTGCTTCTAATGCATTGCTCCTGTCACTTTCTGAAGGAGTTCTGCAAGTCCTTTTTCGTGAATGTCTTTGCAAGGTATGATTAAAAAATATGGTGAATGCTTAGCCAATTGCTAGCTAATAGAAAGGGATTTACTCAAACTTTTTTATTGTAAAAAAACAAAACAAAACACAATACCAAAAAGACATTATGGTGTATCCTTATCCACCTTGTCCACTGGATCTGGCACTGTGTGATTCCTGGCTCTTTCACAAAATCAAAATTGCCATGAAAGTTAAGTGTTTTGAATAGATTAAGGACATTGAGATAACCACAACTGTGCAACTGAAGATACAAAAGAGGACGCCCAAACTGTTTCAAAAAGTGGCAAGAACAATGGATTAAGTGTGATTGGAGTGAGTGGGACTATTCTGAAGGGGATTAATGGCAATGCATCTTTTACTGTGATAAATTTTAGGAAGATTTAAACATTAATCATATTTGTTGATCACACCTTTTAGGTAAAGTTATTATCCTCATTTAATATATGAGGAAACTGAAGAACACAGAGGTTCAGTGACTTGCTCAAAGTCTCATAGGCAGTAGGTCCGATGACATTCTTTTGCCTTAAATGACAGAGTATGAAAGGACTTTTTGGTATGCAAAATTCCCTCTGTTGGACAGAAATATGTAAATAGCACCAAATGATGAAATTTAAACTCATAGACATCATTCCTTCTCAAAACACAAATCTTGTGGTTTAGAGGCCATTACCTTCACATAAGCATTTTAAGATTTTAAAAATCTAATTATTCTAGCAATGCCCATGACCAATATTACTTTGTGTTATATGTCTTTTTATCATGCTTCCTCTAAAATCTCTTTAGTATATACTAAAAAGATTAAGTGTTCCTTAAAACATTTAAATCTAAATGATACTAAGAACAAATAACTTTGTAAGCTTAAAAACAAAGTAATTTCTATGAAGGCTAATAGGTATCCTAGAGTAACCATTAATACCTGGAAAATCTAAATAATCAGAGAGAAATGAGTAGTTAAACAAAACTATGGCATACTGAGATAGAATGTTCCATGGCTATTAAAAATCAAAAATACAAGGACTATCCAGAGACATGAAATTTTTATTTTAAGCAATATTAGATGAAAAAGGAAGAATAAAAGTGTTTTGAAAAATCTTTTTATTTTAAAGAGAATAAAACAAAATAAAACAGAACAAAGCAGATCAGAACAAAGCAATGGAAGCAACACAGGATTTCAAAATAAGATAACAGGAAATCAACAGTGGCTACCATAATGTCGTTTGTTTTCTTCAAAATACTTGTCCATATCTTCACACACAATGAACTCAAACAAAACAAAATAGTATGAAACCGATCAAAATTAAAGAACAAAAGCATTACAGGCCTTCAAAACCAGACAATAGGAAAATCAACAATGGCTACCATAATGTTTCTTGTTCTCTTCAAAATAGCTGTCCATACCTTCACACATAGTGAAATCAAATAATACAAAACAGACTAGAACAAATCAAAGCAAAGAATAAAAGCATTATTGGACTTCACAACAAGATGACAGGAAATCAGCAATGGCTGCCATAATGTCTCATTTTCTTCAAAGTGGCCGTTCATACCATCACACATAATAAAATCAATTCTCATAAACTGTTTAGGAGAAGTTCCAGGCAGGATAGGCCTATACATGTACATCTATCCTTTCTGTATTAGAAGGAGAACAAAACAAAACAAATTACAAGAAAAACAAGAAACAAAAGGGACAAATAACAATAACAAAGAGCCCAAAACAGTAACAGTATAGGCTTGCACAACAAGGTGATAAGAACATAACTAAGGTTGTTACTTTGCATAGCTATCTTCAAAAGAGTTACTCAGATTACCACATATAAACATGGAAAATTGATTCAAACCTATGAATGCTAACAGTTTTGTTCCAAGAACTAACAGAATTAGTAATACAATCATTTTAGCTCTCTTACGTGTGTATGTACAAATTTATACTTTTTTCTTTTCCTTTCCTTCTTTTCTCCTTTTCCCTATCTGAGTTATTTTTTCCTCTTTGAACAATTTCTTACCCTTTCACAATATTTATTGAAGATTTTGTATCTTATTGACTCTTTCAGTTTTTTACACTGGGGAGACAACACGGTATTTACACATGTGGGTTTGATTTATTTCATGTACGAGTATGGTCTCAAGTTGCATCCATTTACCTATGAAAGCCTCAATGCGATCCTTCTTTATAGCTGAGTAGTACTCCATTGCATAAAAATAAATCTTTTTTTATTAATAATAATAATAATGATCAGAGTAAAGCAAAACAGAGAGAACCATATTGGGCCTCGAAGACAAGACAGAAGAGAATCCCCCATACTTGCTGCATTGCCTACTGTCACCTTTCAAAGAGATGCTCAGGTTGCTGACCAGAGGCCTGCAAAATCTACGAAACAATACTAGCAAATAGTTGCTTGATGTTCCTTGGTTGCTATCAATTTAGCCAGACCTCCGAAACAGCAGGTTGCTGACTGGGGCGGGGGGTGTTTGTCCCTGATTCCAAGCCTGCACGCTGGTGCCCCTTGGGCCCAGTGGGCTGGGCCCCGGAAGGGGCCATTCTCATTCTCCTCTGGGGCCCCAAGAGGTCAGGCCCCCGGAAGGCAGTTCAGTTGTGTGCTGGTCATTGCTTGTGCTGCTCGGGCCCAGCGGGCTGGGTCCCAGAAGGGGCCATTCTCATTCTCCTCCAGGGTCCCAAGAGGTCAGGCCCCCGGAAGGCAGTTCAGTTGTGTCCTGGTCATTGCCTGCGCCACTCGGGCCCAGTGAGCTGGGCCCCAGTAGGGGCCATTCTCATTCTCCTCCAGGGTCCCAAGAGGTCAGGCCCCTGGAAGGCAGTTCAGTTCAAAAATAAATCTTGTTTATTGATTCCTCAGTTGATGAGCATTTAGGTTGTTTCCAAGATTTGGCTATTCCAAATTTTGCTGCTATAAACATGGGTGTACATATATCACCGTGGTATGATGTTTTCAATTCTTCTGATAATATGCATAGAAGTGGAATAGCTGGGTCAAATGGGACTTCCAATCCCAGCTTTTTGAGGAACTTCCAGACTGATTTCCGCAGTGGTTGCACCAGTCTACACCTCCACCAACAGTGCAGAAGTGTTCCTTTTCCCCCACAGCGTCTCCAGCATTTGTTATTGGTGGTTTTCTTGATTCTGGCCATTTTTTTCTGGCATGAGATGAAATCTCAGTGTCGTTTTAATTTGCACTCCTCTAATGAACAATGATACTGAACATTTGTTCATATATTTATTTGCCATTTGTATTTCTTCATCTGAGAAATGTGTATTTATCTCAGATGCCCATTTTTGGATTGGGTCTTTGAATTTTGGGGGTCTGATTTTTTTAAACCAATTCTTTTTATAGTCTAGATAGAAGTCCTTTGTCTGGGGACAGTTGACTAAGATTCTTTTTCCCAATTTTTGAGTCTTCTTTTCACTATGTTGAAGATTTCTTTTGACATGCAAAAACTTTTTAATAAGATGAGATTGGCATTATTGATTCTGAGAAGTATTTTCCATACAGTTTGATTTTTTGTTCATGAATTCTCTGCCTACCCCTATGTCTTCAAGATTTCTACCTATTTTGTCTCCAGCATATTTAGTGTTTCTGTTTTAAAATTTAGATTTTTGATCCATTTTAACCTTAGTTTAGTACATGGTGATAGGCATGGTTCTAGTTTTAGTTTTTGGCATAAATCAGTTTTTCCAGCACCACTTATTAAAGAGGCTATCTTTTTTTCCAATGAACATGTTTGGCCCCTTTGTCAACGATAAGGAGGTTGAGGGTGTTTGTGGTTATGGCTGTATCTTCTATTCCACTGTTCTTCAGGTCTGTTTTTATTCCAGTACCATGCTAATTTTATCATAGTAGCTTTGTAGTATAAGTTCAAGTCAGGGATTGTGATGCCTCCTGCCTTGCCTTTGTTGCTCAGAATTGCCTTTCTCATTCTAGATCTGTTCTGGTTCCAGATGAATTTTAGGAATGATTTCTGTAGATCTGTGAGGTATGCTAATGGCATTTTGATTGGAATTGCATTAAATCTGCATAACAATTTTGGAAGAATGGCCATTTTCACAATGTTTGTTCTTCCTATCCATGAATAAGGGATGTCTTTCCATTTTCTTTCTTTCTTTTTTTTTTTTTTTTTGTGGCACCGGGGCTTGAACTCATAACCTTGTGCCTGCCAGACAGGTGCTTAAGTCACTGAGCCAAACTCCCGGCCCTGGTTTTTTGAGGCAAGATCACACTGTGTAGTTCAGGCCGGCCTTGTGCTCGCGTTGTAGCCCAAGCCGGCCTTGAACTCACAACGGTCCTCCTACCTCAGCCTCACGAGTGCTGGGATTAAAGGCATGCGCCACCACGTGGCTGTCTTTCCATTTTCTGAGATCCTCTTCAGTTTCTTTTTTCAGAGTATTTTAATTTTCACCAAATAGATCTTTTGCTTCCTTTGTTAGATCAGTTCCTAAGTATTTCATCTTTTTGGATGCTATTGTGAAGGTTTTGGCTTGTCTTATTTCTCTCTCAGTGAGTTTGTAGTTTTTGTAGAGGAATGCTATTGATTTTTGAGTGTTGACTTTGTACCCAGCTACATCACTGAATTTGGTTACTACACCTAGAAGTATTTTAATGGAGTTTTGGGGGTCTTCTATGTAAAGTATCATGTCGTCTGCAAATAATGATAATTTAGCTTCTTCTTTCCCTATCCTTATTCTATTTATTTCTCTCTCTCGTCTAATTGTGCTTGCTAATATTTCCAGCACTATATTGAATAGAAGTGGTGATAATGGACATCTTTGTCTTGTTCCTGATTTTAGGTTGAAAGTTTTCAGTTTTTGACCATTTAATATGATGCTGGCTATTGGTTTATCATGGATGGCTTTTATCAGATTGAGATAAAGACCATCTATTTTGATTATCCATAGGGTTCTTATCATGAATGAGTGTTGGAATGTATCAAAAGCTTTTTCTGTATCTATTTAAATGATCATGTGATTCTTATCTTTGGCTCTATTGATGAGGTGTATTACATTTATTGATTTGTATATGTTGAACCATCCCTGCATTCCTGGGATGAATCCCACTTGGTTGTGGTATATAATCGTCTTGATGACTTGCTGCATTCTGTTTGTCAGTATTTTATTGAGAATTTTTGCATTTATCTTCATTAGGGAGATTGCCCTGTAATTCTCTTTTTTGGTTGGATCTTTCTCTGGTTTTGGTATCAGGGTAATACTTGCTTCCAGAAATGAGTTAGGGAGACTTACTTCCGTTTCAATTTCATTGAAGAGTTTGAGGAGTGTTGGAATTAAGACTTCCTTGAATTTCATGTAGAATTTAGCTGTGAGTCCATCAGGACCTGGGCTTTTCTTTGTTGGTCAGGTTTTAATTACTTTTCAGTTTCATTAATTGAAATTGGGTTATACAGCAGTTTTACATCTTCTTGATCCAACTTGGGTAATTCATATGTTTCTAGAATCTGTCCATTTCTTGCGTGTTATCAAACCTGTGAGAGGAAAGGTTTTCAAAGTAGGTATTGATGATCTGTACTTCCCCAGGGTCTGTAGTAATTTTGCCCTTTTCATTCCTTATTGCATGAATTTGAGTTTTTTTTTTCCTTTTTAAAATAAGGTTGGTTATGGATTTATCAATTTTATTTATTCTTTCAAAGAAGCAACTCTGATTCATTAATTCTTTGTATTGTCTTTTTAGTCTCTATTGCATTAATTTCTACTTTGATCTTTATAATTTCCTCCCTTCTTTTGGCTTTGGGCTTGATTTGCTCTTCTTTTTCTAAATGTTTGATGTGTAGCATCAGGTTGTTTATTTGTGTTCTGTTTTCCTGATGTGGGAATTCACTGCAATAAATTTCCCTCTGAGGACTGCTTTCATTGCATCCTACAGGTTCTGCTAAGTTGTATTTGCATTTTCATTTGCTTGTAGATATTGTTTAATTTCTTCTTTAATTTCCTCTGTGACCCATTGATTGTTCAGGAGTGTATTATTTAATTTCCATGTGTTTATGGAGTTTTTGCAGTTTCTTTTGTCATTAATTTCTAGTTTCATGGCACTATGATCAGATAATATGCGTGAAATAATTTTGATTCTTTTGCGTTTACTTAAGCATGTTCTATGGGCTAGTATATGGTCTATTTTAGAGAATTTCCTATGTGCAGTTGAGAAGAATGTATATTCTGATGTTGAGTGGAACACTCTGTACACATCTACTAAGTCCATTTGTTCACAAATTTGATTCAGTTCTGCTATTTCTTTGCTGATTTTCTGTCTAGTTGATCTGTCTCTTTGTGTTAATGTGGTGTTAAAGACTCCCATTATAATTGTGTTATTGCTTATTTGATTTTTCATTTCTATTAATATTTGTTTTATATTGCTGTGTGCTCCCATGCTTGTGGCATATATATTTAAGATTGTTATCTCTTCCTCTTGAAGTTTTCCCCTAACTAGTATGTGGTGACCTTCTTTATCTCTTTTGATCATTCTTGGTTTGAAGTTCACATTGTCTGCAAACAGAATAATTACCCCTGCTTTTTTTTTGGGTTGCTATTGTATGAAGTATTGTTTTCCATCCTTTGACTTTCAGTCTGTGAATTTCCTTTTCGATTAGATGGGTTATTTGTATACAGCATATGGTTGGATGTTGTTTCTTGATCCATTCTGCCAGTCTGTTTCTTTTAATTGATTAATTGAGGCCATTTACATTAATGGTTATAACTGATATATATTGGTTTATTTTTGTCATGTTATCTTTCTGCTGTTGGTTCTTTATCTTTTCCCTCTGTTTAATTGTTTGCCCTGCTTGGTGGTTTTTTCTGTTGGTGTCCCTGAAATTATAGTTATTTTTATGTCTATCTAGAATATCTTTCAGTATTCCTTGTAGGGTTGGTTTGGTAGTCATGAAGTTCTTCAGCTGTTCTTTTCTGTGAAAGTGTCTTATTTCTCTATCAATTTTGAAGAACAGTTTTGCAGGGTAAATCAATTTGGGTTGGAAGTCGTTTTCCTTTAGGATTTGAAATACTTCACTCCATGCTCTTCTTGATTTCATTGTTTGTGTTGAGAAGTCTGCTGTGATTCTGATGGGCTTTCCTTCATAGGTGATCTATCTCTTTTCTCTAACAGCTTTTAATATTTTATTCTTATGTTGAGTTTCTGGGATGTTGATTATTATATGTCTGGGTGTAGATTTATTTTGGTTATGGCTAATTGGAGTTCTACATCCCTCACCCATCTGCATGTCAGTTTCCTTTCCCATGTTTGGGAAATTTTCAGCTACTACTTTGTAAATAGTCTTTTGATATCATTTGTGTTGTCACCTTCTTTTTCATTTACATCTATCAATCTTATATTTTTCTTTGCATCATCTTGCAACTGTTGAATTGTTACTTCCTGATTCTTTGTTATTTTTAAAAGATCTTTCCTTTCCTGTTCACTAGCTGCAATCTTTTCTTCAAGGTCTGAAAGTCTATCTTCACATTCATTGAGGCAGTTTTGCCAGCTTTCGTTGGAATTTTTGATTTCCTGGATATCTCTTTGAATCTGTTTCATGCATTCTGTTTCTTATATTGTTCATTCAAGGTTTCTATTTTTTTGCAGTGCTCCTCAATTTTTTTAACTATGTCTTCTTTAGATGTGTTCAGCATTTCTTTTATATGTTTATCATTTCTTCTTTTACGTGGGAGATTGTTTCTAATCTGAGTTCCTTTAAAGCTTTATGGAGTTGTTTCTTTACTTCAGTTGCTATCATTTCAGAAGTTTCAGGTGTATGGCTTACACTTTCTTCTATGTCCATGTCTCCTAGGCTTGTTTGGAATGGGCTGGATGTTTGAGATTGCATTTTACTCTTTTGTTTTGTCATTGTCTTGGATTCCCCTGAAGAAGCTGAATGCAAGGTCTCAGTGCTTCCTCCGTTGAGGATATCTGTCTGTACTGCAGGGAGTTTCCCCAATTGAGTGGGGGTTGTTAGGTAGGCCTTACCAGGTCCCTAGTGGCACTTGAATGCTCCTCAAATGTGGGGAGTATGCTGGGCATACCCCACCTGGTACTCTGCAGCTCCCTGGCTGCTGGAAGTTGCTGGGTGGGACTCTACCAGGTTCTGAGTGGCATACCAAGGCTGCACAGCTAGATGGAGTACACTATGCAGGCCTTCAACTCATGCCACGTGGCACACCAAAGCTCCCCAACTGCTTGGAATCACTGGGTAGGGCCCTACCAGGTTCCAAGTGAGGTGCTGAGGTTGCATGACTAGGTGGACTGTGCTGTGCAGGCCTTCGGCTCGTGCCACCGAGTGCAGGCCATTCCTCCGCCCAAGAGTAAAAGTATTAGGCACAATTATGTGACTACATATGAGTACACATGACATTAATGAGAATATATTCAGGATGGATGTCAGTAGCGAAATTTAGTGATATTAGTGTTTTTACTATAGAGATATTAAAATCATAATTAAAATAATAAATTTAGAAAATAGTTTTTGCAAAACTGAGGATTAAACTCAAGGAACATCAACCTACATCCCTAGCCCTTTTAATGTTTTGAGACATGATCTCACTATGTTGCCCAGGATGGCCTCTAACTTGTGATTCTCTTCCTTAAACCTTCTATAGAGAACGTTTTTTCAAGCATAAAGGAGTTGCTTCCCTGATTAGCTACTGTTGTAATTTAGGCCTAGGAAGTGGTCTCAAGGCTATTTCTAGCACTCTTAAATTTTCCCATGTGGGCTTGCAGCTTCTCTCTGTGTTCAGGAAGTGCACATTGGGCTTTCATTTGGAAAGGATTTGGTTCAGCATTTTTGCCATCAATTGGCAATGAAGAAAAGTTAATACAAATCTTGGCAAGAAGGCTTGAAGGAAAGCTGGCACAGTAGAAATGGTACATAGGGAGTTGTGTGGCTAGAAATGAAGTCCACATTGAGGCATGGCGGACTCCAGCCAGTGCTGATAGCTGCATAGACTATGACCTGGGAGTATTATGTTGCTCCTACTGTAGAAGTGCTGATGTAGCAAAACCTCAGATGTAGATCAGATAAATCCAGTTGATTCTGTCAGAATAAGCAGGGAAAAGTAGAATAAGACCTGGGCTATATAGAAGTAATGCTTGCACCAAGTAAGGCAGGTAACTGAAACCTATACACTAACTGGAATACAAGGAAAGACATCAAAGCTTTGATGAGCATGGTGATTCCTTGAATTTATGATGGATGTGACCAGAAGCAGGGAAGAGAAAGAGGTTTGTCTTCTCTTATGGAGGTGTTTAGTGGTTGTAGCAATTTTAGTGGTATGTGCCAAAATTCTTTGATATTCTTCCTTTGGGCTGGTCTTCTGACTTGCTTCTAATGAATAGAAGTGATGAAATGTAATTTCCCATATTAGGCTATGAAATATCGTGACTTTCATCTTGGAACCTTTCTTTTCAGCTGCCATGTCATTTGATTCATGCCTTAAAGCAGCCCCTGTGGTGAGGAACTGAAGTCTTCTTCTAGCAGCTACAATTATGAGCTCTTCCAACCACTTCAGATAACTGAAGCTTGAACATAAGATGACAGTATCCTGCAAGACCCTGAGCCAGTACCACCTAACTTAGCTGTTCCCAGGTGCCCAATGTTTAGTAACTGTTATATGTGTGTTGTTTGAACTGTAAAGTGTTTAGATAACTTTTTGTGCAGCAGTGGGTAATTATTAATATAGCGGTGGCATGGTGCCTGATTATATTGTGAAAATATCTAATACTTCAACCTAGTCCTGGGGAATAGCCAAGATGGGAGTTAATATATAGGTATATTAATGGTTATGCCACATAGCTGGGATAGAGCTGAGATGGGGCAGCAAATGACAGTCATGCAAAGTAAGTGCCCAGTGAAATATTCTATGATGCTAACAAGAAGGGGCTAATTCTCTTCTCTCTGTAGGAGAAAGGTGAAAGAAACAACCCAAAATGTCAGTTCCATAGTATCATGGCTACAAACCTGAAAGTGTGGTGCATAATTTGTGAAGCCAACTGAAGAACTGTGGTTGGAGCTGGAGAGTACACAGTACCACCGAGGCAAAACAGCAAACTTAAAGTAGGTTATTAATGGAAAGGCACCTAAGAAAGTCAGATTTGGAGCCAAAGTTGAGCTAAAGGGCCAAGGATGCTAATGAAAGGACCAGATGCTAATGTAAGGGCTGCTGTACAAAAGGTGAAATGTATTGGCCTAGATTCCTTCTTGGCCTAAATGCGGGAGCAGATAATAGCACATGTTAGGAGCAAGTGTCTTATATTTGACTGAACCTTCTGCTGGACATCCTAGATTCACTTGAACCAGAATAATAGGTTGGGGAATGGAGCTTGGCTTTTTTTCTTTTAATGACCTGAAGAAGGCATCTATTGTGTAGTTGTTTAGTGTCGTTGATAACCCATTTATATTTTTTTCTCACCCTCAAACATTGTTCAGTCAGTAGACTTAGGAGGAATGAGGACCTGTAAAATAAGTTTTCCATTGGTTGCATTGTTTCCTGCAATCTTAAAAATATATGACAGGAAGCTAAATGTGGCAAATGTATGACATGAGCAATACTTGTTCAAGTGTCTGTTAATTCAGTTTACTGGATGTTTCATGGTTCTCTCAGCAGAATGACAGTTCACAGCTTTCAGCTGCCATAAATCATTGATCTCAAGAGCTTCAGGGTTCAGTAGCTAATCCATAAGGCTAACCAGGCACTTGAAACACTTTAATATTTGGACAGAAATACATCCAAATAATGCTACCCCCAGAAGCCATTCCATTCCAGAATTATTAAATGTCTGTGTTCCCAGAGGTTTTCTATGATAGTTTCAAAGATTGGCATGAATATACCCAAACATTTTTTTGCCTTTATGTTCAGGCAGAAACATCCTGGTGGAGATGAACTTGTGCCACAGCAGCTTTCTGTGGAAATCATTCAGATTCAAGGTCTGTCTTAGCTGAGCTGTCATTTGAGAATTATATTCTCCTGAGAAGGAATTTGGAGCTCTGAGGTCAAAGGCTACATTTGAAAATAGCTGTACTTTGTATTTTGTTTGTCAGCGAGGAGGGGATCCAGTTCGCTCTTTTAGTTCACCTGGCTTTTGGTTTCATCTCTTGTGATACTCCTCTAGGGCATTCTCAGCTAGAGAACAACCCTGTACTCCTTCTGGCACAGTTGCACATTGCAGTCATCTCTGAAATGAATACTATTTTATAAGTTGTGTTTAATGTTACTGTTGAATTAATCATATTGTCTAGGTGAATTTGCAAAGTCACTTTACCAGATTTGTGGCAAATATGGCTTAATCATCAAGCAATTAATATTCCCTACCTCTGTGGAGAGGAATTTGTATTAAATTCTGAGCTCTCTTTACATCTAAAGTGACTAATACTTGTTAATGGAATATGAACATAAGTGAATTGTGTCACTTTTAGAAGTAGGTGTTCTTTCTGTACCTTCCCTTTATCTTGGAACTGTCTTAAAGATAGAAGAGCCATGAGGAATAAGGAACCTGGGCCATTTCATTCCCATTTGAAAAGTCAGAAGCTTCCTATCCATGAACAGGGAATATCTTTCCATTTTCTGAAATCCTCTTTGTTTTCCTTTTTCAGAGTAATGTAATTTTCACTGTATAGATCTTTTACCTCCTTTGTTAGGTTGATTACTAAGTATTTCATTTTTTTGGATGCTGTAGTGAAGGCTGTTGTTTCCCTTATTTCTCTCTCTGCGACTTTGTTGTTTGTGTACAAGAATGCTATTGACCTTGTATCCAGCTACATTACTGAATTTGGTTATTAATTCTAGAAGTCTTTCAATGGATTTTTGGGAGTCTTCTATGTAGAGTATCATATCATCCACAAATAATGATAATTTAGCTTCTTCCTTTCCTGTGATTGTTATTTTTATTTCTCTCTCTTGTTTAATTGCTCTGGCAAATGTTTCCAGAACTATATTGAATAGGAGGGGTGATAATGGACATTCTTGTCTTGTTCCTGATTTTAGGTTGAAAGTTTTCGGTTTTTGTCCATTTAGTAAGATGTTGGCTGTTGGTTTATGATATATGGCTTTTATCAGGTTGAGGTAGAAACCTATTCTGATTTTCTGTAGGGTTTTTTATCATGAATGAGTGTTGGATTTTGTCAAAAGGTTTTTCTGCATCTGTTGAGACGATCATGTGATTCTTGTCCTTGGCTCTGTTGATGTGGTGCATTACATTTATTGATTTGTGTATGTTGAACCATTCTTGCATTCCTGAGATGAATCCCATTTGATCATGGGGTACAATTTTCCTGATGACTGGTTGCATTCTACTGTGAAAATGGCCATTCTTCCATATTTGTTATACAGATTTAATGCAATCCCAATCAAAATACCACTTGGTACCTCACAGAGCTAGAGAAATCATCCCTAAAATTCATCTGGAACCAGAAGAGTCTTAGAATAACAAAGGCAATTCTGGGCAACAAAGGGAAGGCAGGAGGCATCACAATCCCTGATTTGAAATTATATTACAAAGCTACTGTGATAGAATTAGTATGGCACTGGAATAAAAACAGACCTGAAGAACAGTGGAATAGATTAGAAGATACAGCCACAACTACAAACACCCTCAGCCACCTCATCTTTGACAAAGGAGCCAAACATGTACACTGAAAGAAAGATAGCCTCTTTAATAAGTGGTGCTGGAAAAACTGGCTTTCTAAATGCCATAAACTAAAACTAGATCCATGTCTATCACCATGCACTAAACTAAAATCAAAATGGATCAAAGATCTGAATATTAAAACAGAGACACTCAACTGCTAGAAGAAAAAGTAGGTAAAAGTCTTGACCACATAGAGGTAGGCAGAGAGTTCATGAACAAAAATCAGCTTGCATGGGAAATACTTTGCAGAATCAACAACTGGGATCTCATCTTGTTAAAAAGTTTTGCATGTCAAAGGAAATCTCCAACAGATTGAAAACAAAACCCATGAATTGGGAAAATATCTTAGCCAACTGTCCCTCAGAAAAAGGACTTATATCTAAAACATATAAAGAATTAAAAACACATTGGGCCCCTAAAATTTGAGTCAATACAAAAATAGGCATCTCAGATGAATACGCAATTTATAATAGCCAAATCTTGGATACAACCTAAGTGCCCATCAATCAAGGAATGGATAAAAAAGATGTGGTATTTTTATACAATGGATTACTACTCAGCTATCAAGAAAGATTGCATCAAGACTTTTATAAGTAAGTGGACATGACTTGAGACCATACTCTTAAGTGAAATAAATCAAGCTCAGATGTGTAAATACCATATTGTCTCCCTAGTGTAAGAAACTGAAAAAGTATATACAATCCAAAATCTACAATGAATACTGTGTAAGGATAAGAAGCTGCTCAAAGAGGAAAAGTAATTGGGATGGGGAGAGAAGGAAGGGAAAAGGAAAAAGACATAAATTTGTATATATGTATGCATAAGATAGCTAAAGTGACTGTACTACTAAATGTATTAGTTATTGGAAAAGGACAGTTAATACTCATATGATTAGATCAATTTTACCTGTCTCTATCTGTTAATCTAAACAACCCTTTTGAAGGTAACGATATGCAATATTATAACCATTTTCAAATTCCTATCATCTTGCTTTGTAAACTTTTAATGTTATTGAATTGGATTTGTTGTTGTTTTCCTATCATCTTATTTTGTAAACCTATGATGTTATTGTATTGGATTTGTTGTTGTTTTTTGTTTGTTTCATTTGCTTTTTGTTTTTCTTTTCTGTGTCTTTTTCTCTTAATATAAAAAAAAGAAAAGTCAGGAGCACCTCACCTGGACTGTTTGGAGAGCAAGAAGTACATTTCTGTTGTGTTAAATTTGTTATGGAATCTCACATTACCCTAATCAACATATACGGAATTTTGAGATTCTTAAGTAAAATGTGCTTTGTAGGTTTATGATTAGATAAGCCATATCTTTGGCTAAGGTGAATTTTTGAACTGAATGGCAATATGGTGTATAAAACTCTATTTTGAATATCTTGTCATCACCTGTTCACCATAGTTTGTTCATTCATTTCACAGAATTGAATTGAGGATTTACAGTGTGCCAGGTACTATGCTAGACAGGTACTGGGGACACAGTAGCAAGCAAAGCATACGTGGTCCCAGCTCTTGTAAACCTGATAATTTATGGAGGAAAGGTGATGAGCTCCTGAACTCAAGTAGTGGAAGGGGGATTGAAATGGAAGGGATGGACTAGAACTGGGTTTCCTAAGCTTAGTCATTGTGCTATGAACCTTCTTGTCACCTGGAGAGATTGTGAAAAAAGAACATGCAGATATCTGATCCTGTCCCTATAAAATATAAGTAAAGAGGAATGGAATAGAGTTGAAGCAATTGAACTTTTAACACCCTCCTCCTCGGTGATTCTGAAGCCCAATTACTTTTGAGAATCATTGAGCAATAGAAGAAATAAGGAGGTGAAAGAGAGGGAGGGAGGAAGAATGGAAGGAGAGGGAAGGAAGAAAAGAGCAAGAGAAAGAGAAAGAGAACTTTAATGATTGGCTGAAAACTGTAGGTAGCAAAGACAAAGTATTTGCTTTTGAATGAAATGATGGGATTTCTGAAATGAACTACTTGTTTAGAAACAGTGGTATGTGCTTGAGATAGGCCACATATGAAGAAAAGCAGATTTCTCTTAAGGTGGAAATAGTCAATTGGCCTTTGAATATAATGAGTTCGAAGTGCCCATGAACTACCCAGATGGAGAAAAAACACAGTTGTGCCTTGGTGTCTGTGGAGGATTCATTCCAGGATCCCCTGTGGATACCAAAATCTGAATATGCTGAAGTTCCTTATGCAAAATGACATGGTATTTGCATATAATCTACACATAGTTTCTCATATATTTGGAATCACCTGTAAATAGATTACTTACAGACCCAATGCAGTGTAAATGCTTTGTAATAATTATTACACATTAAGGAATAATGACAGGAAAACCGTGTGTGTACATATTCAATTCAGATACGATTTTTTTTATTTAAGCGAAGAAAAAACAGAAAAAAAAGACATACAAAACAAAGACAACAAGCAAAAGAGACAAACAAACGACTAGAGTAAATACACAACAGTAACATTGCAAATTTACAAAACCGGATGATAGAAACTTGACAATGGTTGCAATATTGCGTATCGTTATCTTTAAAATGGTTACTTACATTAACAGATATAGACATGTAAAATCGATCTAATCATATGAGTATTAATTGTTCTTTCTCAATAACGAATACATTCAGCAGTGTGTTCATTTTAGTTATCTTACATACATATATACAGGTTTATATCTTTTCCTCTTTCCTTTTCTCTTTCCGCCTTTTCCCTTCCCAATTACTTTTGCTCTTTGAGCTGTTTTTTTACCCTTACGTAGTATTTATTATAGATTTTTGGATCATGTATACTTTTCCGTTTCTTACACTAGGGAGACAATACGGTATTTGCACATGTGGGTTTGATTTATCTCACTTATGAGTATGGTCTCAAGTCGTGACCATTTACTTACAAAAGTCTCAATGCTATCTTTCTTAATAGCTGAGTAGTAATCCATTGTATAAAAATACCACATCTTTTTTATCCATTCTTTGATTGATGGGCACTTGGGTTGTTTCTAAGATCTGACTATTACAAATTGGGTTGCTATAAACATGGGTGCACAGATATCACTGTGGTATGATGTTTTCAATTCTTCCGGGAAAATGCCCAGAAGAGTGATAGCTGGGTTGAATGGGATCTCTAATCCTAGCTTCTTGAGGAATCTCCACACTGACTTCCACAGTGGCTGCACCAGTCTACACTCTCACCAACAGTGGAGAAGAGTTCCTTTTTCCCCACAGCCCCTCCAGCATTTGTTGTCGGTTGATTTTTTAATCTTGGCCATTCTTTCTGGAGTGAGATGGAATCTCAGCGTTGTTTTAATTTGCATTTCCCGAATGACCATTGATGTTGAACATTTTTTCATATATTTGTTTGCCATTTGTATTTCTTTCTCTAAGAAGTGTGTATTCATTTCAGATGCCATTTTTGGATTGAGTCCTTGAATTTTAGGGGCCTGATTTCTTTTAATTCTTTATATGTTTTAAATAGAAGTCCTTTGTCTGATGGACAATTGGCTAAGATAGTTTCCCAGTTCGTGGGTTTTCTTTTCACTCTGTTGGAGATTTCCTTTGACATACAAAAACGTTTTAGTAGGATGAGATCCCAGGTGGTGATTCTGGGGAGTGTTTCTTGTGCAATCTGATTTTTGTTCATGAACTCTCTGCCTACTCCTATGTCATTGAGATTTTTACCTACTCTGTCCTCTAGTAAGTTTAGTGTCTCTGTTTTTATATTCAGATCTTTGATCTGTTTTGACTTTATTTTAGTGCATGGTGATAGGCATGGATCTAGTTTTAGTTTACGGCATATAGAAAGCCAGTTTCTCCAGCACCATTTGTTAAAGAGGCTGTCTTTCTTCCAATGTACATGGTTGGCTCCTTTGTCAAAGATGAGGTGGCTAAGTGTGTTTGTAGTTGTGTCTGTATCTTCTAATCTATTCCATTGATCTTCAGGTCTGTTTTGATTCCAGTACCATGCTGATTTTATCACAGTAGCTTTGTAGTATAGTTTCAAGTCGGGGATTGTGATGCCTCCTGCCTTCCCTTTGTTGCCCAGAATTGCCTTTGCTA
>RJWM01031242.1:0-22585 GCA_004363535.1 Dasyprocta punctata
TGTCCCCAGAGATAGGACAGGGTCTGGCTTCGCTGGAAACTGAAGGAATGTGGGAGAGGTTGTGGTGGGCAGGGGTACTCAGAGTGGGCTGGTGGGGGCTACCTTTCTGGGATGACACACAGTAGGCAGAATTCTCATTCTCTGCTCCAGATTCGGAATCAGAAGAGAAGGAGTCCTCAGAAGCCCAGCCAGCAGAGGGTTGCTCGATGAAGCTGTGGTTGAAGGGGACCTCCGGGTCGTGGTGAGAGACTGTGGGGAGTCCAGGTCAAGCGCACAGCCTGATGGGAAGCCTTGTCCCTTCCCAACCCCTGAGCCCAACGCCCACTTACCTGTCACCCAAGGAAGCTTGTAGCCACTGAGGGAACCACATGGCAGTACAGAGCCCAGGCTGCTCAGAGCCCCCCAGACCTGCTGCTTCATCCTGGACAAGGTAGTTCCACCCCTCGCAGGCCTGAGGGGTTGACATAGGGGATGGTCAGTACCCAAGGCTGAGGGTGACCTGTATCACCTTGGCAGGGCATGACAGAGTGACTATATCTACTTCAAAAGCTCCACATTGGAAACAATGAGATCCAAACAACTGATCGCAAGATATAAATGAGAGAAGGCAGCATGGTGCTACAGTGAGAAAGATCAGAGCAACAACTCTGGCTTGGACTGAACTCCCCTGGGCCTTAGTTTTCTCATCTATGAAATAGGGAGAATAGTTCTACTAGAGCTTTTTGCAGGACCTGGTGAGGGTTCCCAGCATGCAGCTCCTGTGATGCTCGCCTGGGTGAGCCCTAGAAGCCTGCCCTGGTCCCCACTCTCCTCTCCTCACAAGCCAGGACTGGTCTACTTGCTACCAGTTTTCTAATGGCTTTTGCACATGTCCTCATCTCCCCATGAGTGCCTTTTTCTAACCCGGCAGGATCTGTGCCATAGGGAGGGTAACAGGACTGGTGAATCTGTGAATGTCTGACCACAGAGGACGAGCTCAAGTGCATGAACTAAAGACAGCACCGGGGATGTGGGTCAGCAGTGCAGCACCTGCCTAGCAAGGGTGAGGCTCTGAGTTTGATTCCTGATGCAAAAGGAAGCAAGCAAGCAGCAAGTGAGCAAGGAGAACTGGACAAATAGCCCAGAAAGCAGAGCAGGGCTTCGTGCATACTATGACTAGCTGGGCCCCCTTGGGCTTTGGGGGTGTGACAGGTTTGGGAAACAGCAGAGTAGGTGTGAGCATCATTCCCTGGGGGAGCCCCTCTGGCCCAGTCCTTCCCTCTACATCTGTCAGAAAGCCATGTTATCTGCTGAATGGCTATATGGACTCCCGCCCCGCCCCACCGCCGGTACTAGGGATTGAAGCAAGGATCTTCACACTGAGCTGCATCCCCAGCCCTCTCTGCATTTTTTAAAAAAAATTTGAAACAGCGTCTTACTAAACTGTTAAAATGTCCAGGCTGGATTCAAACTCACAGTTCATGAGCCTCAGCCCCCCAGGCTGCTGGAATCACAGGCATCTGCCACCACACCTGGCTAGAGGCTTTTTTTTTTTTTTTTTTTTTTTGCAGCACTAGGGATCGAACTCACAGCCTCGCACCTGCCAGACAGGCACTTAGGCTGCTGAGCCAAACTCTCGGCCCTGGTTTTTTGAGGCAGGGTCGCACTGTGTAGCTCAGGCCGGCCTTGCGCTGCGTTGTAGCCCAGGCCGGCCTCGAACTCACAACGCTCCGCCTACCTCAGCCTCCCGAGTGCTGGGATTAAAGGCGTGCGCCACCACGCCCGACTGGCTAGAGGCTTTTATGGCACTCTGCTTTCTAGGACAAGTGAGGTCTGGTCTGTTCTCCATCCTAGAGTTGTGTTGCTGCTCCTGTGTTCCCCGCCCCCTTGTAGGCCCCTGCCAGTAAGCTCTGGGCCGCCTGCTGCAGGTCAGCAGCCATGTGTCTCGGAAACTTCCATGTCACAGCTTCCAAGGCAGGCAGACGGCTGACCTGGTGTCTCCAGACCATGGGTACCGTCAGCTCTCACCATTATCTCTGACCTAAGCATGTGGCAAGGTCAACCCTTTCCTCCCCCTGAAAGGAAACCATAAGAGACCAGCCAGTACTCACCTGTCCTTGGGCTCCTGCGGAGTGGCGCGGCAGCAGTAGGCACAACAGGCAATGCCCAGGAGGAGCAGCAGTAGAGGCCCAAGGATGCTGGCAATGAGCAAGCCTTCCTTACTGCGATGGCCTGGGGGCACGGGAGAGGGCCAGATAGTCAGGGCCTCCCAGGGTCCCACACGCACAGCTCCTCTTCAGGTCTGAGTTGACCCCTACCACCTGTGGGTCCCTCCCCTTCATCCAGGTGGCCTCTTGCTGGTCGGCCCCCTCCTGATGGTGCAAGAGCCTATTCTCTAGGCTCTTGTCCTGACTCTCACGCCAGACTAGAGTCTAGCCCTGCCTGCTCGTTTCCCAGCTCTCCTTGCTTCCTGAGATGGCAGGGGCTCTGTCACATCTTCAGGGACCCATCCAGATTGCAGCCACAGAGAAGTCTCTGAAGTAGGTCTCGAGTGCCCCACCCTCAGCAAGTGGTGCCCCTGGGGCCCATGGAAAGGACCAGACTTCCAGTGGTTACCTCACCTCACATTCCACTCCACCTTACCCCAGAGGCAGGCCCCGGACACAGGGTCGCAGAGTCCATCTGAACACTGGCAAGGCAGGGAGCAGTTGCTGCCATAGGAGCCAGACGGGCAGGAGCTGTTGCAGCTGTGGGGTAACCAGGGGGGCAGGCTGAAGGCTGAGCGGGAAGGGAGGCGGTGGGCAGTGGAGAGGGCAAGGGAGGTTTCCAGGCACTGTTCCCACCCCTGCCAGGAAGGCGAGACCGAGCAGATCCCCCCAACCCCCACCCCCGACTGCTGCAGCACACCCTAAGTACCGCAGTGTTCAGGAGAATCCCTCAGCCCCAGCCACCCAGCTCTACGCGGGCCAGTGTGCCGCCCTCAGGGGTCTACCGTCTGGCCTCAGTTCTGCGCCTGCCAAGAACTAGGTACATGCGAGAGCGCCTCGGCTAGGGCCTGGCCTGCCCCTATCTTTGGGCCTTGGTCCCCTCACTGTGAAATGAACTCTCCTCCATTTGACACTTCACACCGCCCTTTAAGTGGGAAACCTGACTGGAGACCCTGTTTACCACCTGAAGACTTTAGCGGGTGACAGTGCCACCCCCACTTGTTCCCTAAGTAAGGTCCCTAACTAGTTAGGGAGCCAAGTACTCCTTTATTTTTCTTTTTCTCGTTTTATTTATTGTTTAATTTTTGCACTACTAAGGATTGAACCTAGGGCCTTCTAACTGAGATACATACATTCTTAACACTTTTTTGTCTTTTATTTTGGGGAACTCTCCTTAAGTTGCTAAATTGCCTACGCTAGGCCCAAATTTGCAGTCTTCCTCCTCAGCCTCTCAGAGTGCCATGATTACAGGCTGTACCCTCAGGCCTGGATTTTTTTGGCTGTTTTTTGAGACAGGGTCTCATAATGTAGTCTAGGCCTGCCTCAAACTCTCAATCCTCATGCCTTTTTAAAATTCTTTTTGTAGCCGGGTGTGGTGGTGCACGCCTTTAATCCCAGCACTCGGGAGGCTGAGGTAGGTGAAGCGTTGTAAGTTCGAGGTTGGCTTGGGCTAGAATGTGAGTGCAAGGCCAGCCTGAACTACACAGTGCTACCCGGCCTCAAAAAACCAAAAAACAAAAAACAAAAAACCAGGGCCAGGAGTTTGGCTCAGTGACTTAAGCACCTGTCTGACAGGTGCGAAGTTGTGAGTTCAATCCCCGATGCTGCCAAAAAAAAATTCTTTCTGTGGGGCCAGGGATATAGCTCAGTTGCACAAGCACCTGCCTGGCAAGCATGAGGTTGTACATTCAATCCCTGGTATCAAAAAAAAAATTCTTTTTGTCTTTTTTCCTTCTTAACAATTCTGATTTAATTTTTAGATTTTTTTTTTTTTTTTTTTTGGCGGCACCAGCGATCAAACTCTCAGCCTCACGCCTGCCAGACAGGCGCTTAAGTCACTGAGTCAAACTCCCAGCTCTAGTTTTTCTGAGGCAGGGTCGCACTATGTAGCTCAGGCCGGCCTTGCGCTGGTGTTGTAGCCCAAGCCAGCCTCGAACTCACAACACTCCACCTACCTCAGCCTCCTGAGTGCTGGAATTAAAGGCGTGCGCCACCACGCCTGGCTTAATTTTTAGATCTTTTATTTATGCTTTTATTTTTATAGACTTATTTTGGTTTTTGAGACACAAACTTGCCATGTGGTCCAGGCTAGGCTTTAACTTGTGCCTCAGTTTAACTCCTTCCTCAGACTCCTGTGTGCTATTTTTCAGTCCTTTCAGATTAGGCATCATCAGCCGGGCATGGTGGCACGTGCCTGTAATCCCAGCACTCAGGAGGCTGAAGCAGGAGGATCGTTGTGAGTTCGAGACCAGCCTGGGCTGGCTACAAAGTGATTCAAGGCAAGCCTGAACTACATAGTGAGACCCTGTCTCAAAAAATAGGGCCAGAGATTTAGCTCAGTGGCCTAAGCGCCTGCCTGGCAGGCATGAGGTTGTGAGTTCAATTCCTGGTACCAAAAAAAAAAAAAAAAATAGATTAGGCATCTGACTTCTCTTGGAAGATGTGACCCCCACCACAGGAGGACCAGCTTCTCAGTTCTAAGAACAATGGGCACAGGTCCAGGAGATGAAGAGGCCCAAGAAGGGAACTTTTGTTTTAAGCACTCTCTGCAGAGAAGGGCCCCATGAGGGGCCCCCGCCCGGCCCGAGCAGCGCAGGCACCGATCAGGACTCAATATGGACTGCCTTCCAGGGTCCTGAGCCCAGGACCTTGGAGGAGAATGAGAAGGGCCCCGCGAGGGGCCCCGCCCGGCCCGAGCAGCACCGGCGTGCGGGCTTGGAATCAGGGACAACACTCCCCCCACCCCCGTGAGCAACCTGCTATTTCAGAGGTCTGGCTGGATTGATAGCAACCAAGGAACATCAACCAACTTTTATTTTGTAGATTTGGCCAGGCCTCTGGTCAGCAATTCAAGCATCTCTTTACAGTGGGCAATGTAGCAAGTATGGGGGATTCTCTTCTGCCTTGTCTTTTATTATTAATAAAATAAAAAAATTTATAAAAAAAAAAAAAGCACTCTCTGCAGCAGCCACCATTGCTGACTCTCCACCATTCAGGCGCTTCCCAAATAAGCAATCCCTCAGGAAGGGGGCTTTAGGAAACGTGATAGAGGCCTGGCCTCCTCCCAGGGTCGGTCCTCACCTGGTCCCCCAGTAGCCAGTGCTACAGACACATTCTCCACTTGCAGCATCACAGGCCCCCTGAACACAGGTGGGACAGGGAAAGCTACAGCCCTCTCCAAAGGTGCCACTCGGGCAGGTGTCTTCACATCTGGGGGGAGGCAAGATTCAGAGGTGGGAGGGCAGGGCATGCCTGGCTGCCAGAGTAAGGCCCTACCCACCTTCCCCACACTCCTGGACTGAGGGCCCCGAATGGCCACTTCTCAGCAGCAAAGCACAGGTGCAAGCCAGAACTTGAACCTGGAGCCAAACCCAGGAGACAGATGACAAATACTTGGAGGAGGAAAAGGGCAGGAAGACTGAGTGGCATGACAACAGAATGTCTGGCCTGGGGCCCCCTCAAAATCCTTTCTCTCTGTTTCATCCCAAGGCAGCCCCAAGGGTAGCTATGAAGATACAACAGAAAGGTCCATCCCACTGTAAGCAGGGGGGTTCACTCACCTGGGCCCCAGCCTGCCAGGGTCACAGTGCTCGCAGTCTCCTGTTTCTACCTGACAGGGCTCCCCATCCCGACAGCGGGGGCACTGCTGGCTGCAGCTCTCGCCAAAGCTGCCCGGTGAGCAAGGCTGCTGGCACCTGGTCCCATTCCACCCCGGCTTGCAGGACTCACAGCTGCCAGTGTCCACAGAGCAGGGCTCATTGTGCTTGCAGTGGCCACATCTGACAAGAGAGAGAGCTCATGGGAGTACGGGGGTGGGGCGGGTGGCGGATGCTGCTGGGGCACAGCAGAGCGTTCAGGACCCAGCTGGGTCATGTAGGAAGGCTCAAGCCATGCTGTACAACGAAGAGGTTTGGACAGATGATCTGTGACCCATCCTTCCCTGGTCTCAGGGTCACCGGGAGCTGCCAGCCCAGCCAGGCCAGCCCGGTTATCACCCGCTTCCACCTCCGCCCTTCCCAGCTTTCCTGTCCTCCTCTTTTCCCTCCTGCCTTCCTCACCATGCTGGCCCTGAGAAGGACTCAGTGCTTTACCTTGATCCTATAACACGAAAGTACATAACAATAAAGCACAGGATGAGTGCGGTGGCATGGTATGCCCGGAGTTAAAGCTACTCAGGACTTTAACCAGCCTGGACAACACAGTGAGAGTCAGTCTCTCTCTGTCTCTCCCTTTTTCCCTCTTTCTTTGAGACAAGGTCTCAATATATAGTTTAGGCTGGCCTTGAGCTCACTGTGTAGCCCAGGCTGGCCTCAAACTCTCAGCAATCCGCCTCCCTCAGCCTTTCAAGTGCTGGGATTACAGATGTGCACTACATCTGGTTGATCTCATCTCTTTTTTTAATTTTTTGGTACTAGCGATCGAACTCATGACTGTGCACTTGCCAGACGGGCGCTTGTGCCACTAAGCTATATCCCTTGCCTTGATCTCATATCTTTTTTTTTTTTTTTTTTTTTTTTTGTACTGGGGATCAAACTCATAACCTCGTGCTTGCCAGGCAGGCGCTTATGCCGCTGAGCTAAATCTCCGGCCCTTGATCCCATCTCTTAAACACACACACAGACACACAGGCACATATGTTTTCACCACTATACTTCTTATTTATACCATCTTAATTTCCCATTGACAGTTAATAGTAACTTGGGTCAGATCCATTAGTAGAGAGGGGAGGAGAAATAAAACATCAATTTAGCTGATCTTAACAAGCCTCTATCTATCTGTTTCTGTGGCACTGGGGATTGAACACAGAGACTTTGCAATGAGCTACATTCCCCAGCCATTTTTATTTTGAGACAAGGTCAAATTGCTAAATTGTGAAGTTGCCCAGGCTGGGTTCAAACTTGTGATCCTCCCATCTTGGCTTCCCAGAGTACTGTGATGACAGGCCTGTGCCACCACACCTGGCTCTGATCAGCATTTAGAAAAAAGAAAAATATTACAGAGTGTGTGTGTATGTTAATAGTAAAGGTAAGTATATATTTGTCTGGTTAAATTTTTATTGTATGGAGGCAGGAGGATCATAAGTTCAAGTCCAGCCTGAATAACAGTTGAGTGTAAAGGCCCTGGGTTGAATCCCCAGTATCACACAACACCCACACACACACACACACACACACACACACATCTTTTCTAGCACTTGGGAGGCTGAGGCAGGAGGATTGCCATGAGTTCAAGGCCAGCCAGGGCTACATAGTGAGCTGAAGGTCAGCCTGAACTGCACTGTGAAATCCTGTCTCAGAGAAAACAGAGAGATGCATCATTTCTCTGAGCACTCACACCGCTCTCTTGAGTACATACTATAGCTACCGCTAATAAATCCTTTTCATGCCTTTTACTGATGTGTCCTGAAAATTTTTTTTTCTTCAACAGGAGTCAGTGAACCTATAAACTTACTTTAAAAGGGTGAATTAAGTTCTTTATTTCAGCCTCAGGGGCCACCAGACCCAACCCAGTGACATTTACCTTGGCAAGCACTATGGGACCTAAAAAGAGACATGGAGACTGTGAAGATCTCAACTTTGGTTTGACTATCAAAAGATGATGACTCTTCAAAAGATGGAACCCAATACACATGTTCCTCTTTTAACGACCCACTATTTAATAACTGTCACACTTACCGCCTGCTGCCGGGCGTGGTGGCGCACGCCTTTAATCCCAGTACTCGGGAGGCTGAGGTAGGAGGAGCGTTGTGAGTTTGAGGCCGGCTTGGGCTACAAAGCGAGCGCAAGGCTGGCCTGAGCTACATAGTACAACCCTGCCTCGAAAAACCAGGGCCGGGAGTTTGGATCAGTGGCGTAAGTACCTGTCTGGCAGGTGCAAGGCTGTGAATTCAATCCCCGGTGCCACAAAAAAAGCAAAACAAAACAAAAAAAACACTTACCGCCTGCTGCTCGGACTTAGGACCTGTCTTTTTTTGTACAGTTCTGTACATCTTGTTTATAGAGCCTCAATGTCTGTTTTTGTACAATGCACCTTGTTTATACAATACTGTAATTTTTGCTGATTGTACTGTACAGTATAGTACTGTAGTTTTGCTTTGTTATACACTACAGTACTGCATGTAAGAGTTACGTAAACAAAAGTAAAACCATAAAAAACCAAAAACCAAAAAAATACTAAATAACTTTTATTAATATGTGTTACTATGTTAGGTAGGATGTGATTTCTTATTGTGTGTGGAGCCTGTCAATGTTTGAAGGCCACTGAATCTCTTTGTTTTATTTTGTTTGGTACCAGGGATCGAACTCACAACCTGCACCTGCCAGGCAGGCACTTGTACTGCTGAGCTAAATCACCTGCCCAATCTTTCTGTTTTTGAGACAGGATCTCACTATGCAGTTCAGGTTGGCCTTGAGCTCACTTTGTAACCCAGGCTGATCTCAAATTTGCAACAACCCTTCTGCCTCAGCCTTCCGAGTACTGGGATTACAGGCTTGCACCACACCTGGCAATACCAATACTTCTTAAGTGTAATTGGATAAATGAGTTGGGCAGGGCTGGACCTAGGGACATCAAAGGTTTTTTTTTTTTTTTTTTCCTTTTTTCTCTGTCTTGTACATTTTTTGGAGACAGCATTGGGTTCCCCTTCCCCTTCTCCACCCTTCGCCCTTCACACCCACCTCTTTCTGCTACTCCCCTAACTTGCCTTTGCCTGCTCCACTTAAGCCTTCTCTTGCACCCTGGTCCTCCCTCGCCCCAGCCCAGCAGGCTCACCTTTGGCGGCACTGCAACCCATAGTGGCCAGGAGCGCATGGCCGCTTACAGTCGGGCTCCAACCACCCAGGCAGGCAGATACAGCGGCCTGTGTCTGGTACACAAGGTGACTTGTGGCAGGAGCACTTGAAGTTGCAGCGGCGGCCCCACATGCCTGGTGGACACAGGCAGGTACCTGTGTCCGGGTCACAGCGTGCCATGGCGTTGCACTGGCACTGGCGGCGGCACGTGGCTGACCACCAGCCCGGGTCACAGCGGCACTGGCCAGTCTTGGGGTTGCAATGTCCGTGGGGCCCACAGGAGCACTGGAACTCACACTTGTTGCCCCAGCGGTCAGCTTGGCACTGGCACACGCCTGTGGCCGGGTCACACTTGCCATAGGGGTAGCAGGAGCAGGTCTCACGGCAGTCAGGGCCCCAGTACTGGTCCGGGCAGGCTGTGGGGTGGCAGGGGACAGAGCAGGTCAGGGCCACGCACAGATCCTTGCCCAGCCCCTTCCTCAAGGAAGAGGGGTGCCAGCCCGCTCTCCAAGAGCCAGGGACAGACCCTTGAAACATCTGGCGGCCTGTCCTTCTGGGGCATATCTCATTTCCTGCCTGGGACTCTAAACTAGAGACACCCCTAGCCTTGGGCCAGTCTCCACTTTACCTTCCAGAGATCCTAAATAGGAAGGGGGCTTGCCCAGAGGTGGGTGGGGCTTCGTTCATTCCCCTCTTCCCTCTTTGTAGGGCCCCCAATCCCCCCACCTGGGTGTTTATCTGCATCTCAGCTGGATACTGCCCGCCAGAATCGCAGGAAAAACCTGATTTTTCTCAGTGTCCCAACTCAGATTGCTAGTGCCTGCCCCCAGGCTGTGGACTCCCCCAACCCCTTTCTCCTCTTCCCTCCTGCCAGGGAAGCCAGACCAGGGCTTCCTTCCACCCTTCACCCATATGCAAAGTGCATGTGGGGGAGACCAAGAATACATTCATTTTGCAGTTATAGCAGAGGCCTTCATAAGGATCTTTTCTGACGTTGAAGAGAAAGGTGAAAGTCTCTGGGGGGCAGGGTCTTACGGATATGGGCAAAACCTGATGATTCACTTATTTATTTATTTAGAGGTTTTTTTGAGACAAGGTCTCACTATATAGTACAGGCTGGCACTGAACTGACTATGTAGCCCAGACTGGCCAAAAACTCACAGTGATCCTCCTGCCTCAGCCTCCCAAGTGCTGGGATGATAGGCACGCACCACCATACCCAGCCAAAACCTGATGATTCAAGGCATCTCCCCAGAGCATATCACTTCCTGTCTCTGGGCCTCAATTTCCTCCGTAGCTTGGGGGATTTTCACTGCTCTACTTTTACATTTCTACTTGTTCTGTCCTCCCCCATCCCAGCTGGGCACCCAGTAACTTCATCCTGCGGTGGAGACTTACGGGAGCTGCACTGGGCCCCGAAGAATCCAGGTTTGCACCGACAGAGTCCTGGTTTCACACAGATCTCGCCTTTCCTGCAGGCGTCCAGCCCCTCACAGATGGCTGGAAAACACCCCGAGAGGTGAAAGAGCTGGGACACACATGACCAAGGGCCCCACACCCCGCCACGCGCGCCCTTCTCATCCATGCCTCGGGGTCTGCTCCCTCAAATCACCCAACCCCTTAGGGTGGGGATGCGTGTGTGTCATAGGACACTGGTTCAAGGCCTGGGGGAAGCGGGAATAGGGTAGGAAGGAAGGGTTGTCACTGGGCTCTGGCCTCCCTTTTCCTCGGCTACTCACGGACAGTGCATTCTCCATCTTTCTGCTTCCAGCCTGGACAACACAGGAGCTTGGAAGGGGGGCTGTGGGACAAAAGGGGGTCGGTGGGGCTAGCCGACACCCGAAGGGTAGTTCACTGCCTCTGGCTTCGGTGTGGGTCTGCTCGGCCCTACCAGAGATCTACCCCTGTTGTCACAGCCCAGGAGTATTACAGCCTGTGTCCCCAACCTGTCCCCTCTCCTTCACTGGCTTTCCCATCATCTGCTCTGACTCCATTACCCCCCAGGGTGCCCTTCAAAGCCCCCTCCCTTCAGCCCGATGGCATTCCCACATCCTCATTCTTGAAATGCCTCAGTTTGGTTCAGTCCCAAAGCCCTTCGAATTGGATTCCCCATAAGACCTACCTGCTGCCTCTGCAGACATTCTGCCCCTTGGGGTCCAGCTCGGACTCTTGGGTCCCCTGAGTCCAGAGCAGCAGCAGTGGGAGCAGCAGTTCCAGCCCCATTGCAGCCAGTGGAGTGGGAGGGCCCGGGGTTTATCTGGCTCCAGCAGCTCTCAACCCCCCGCCCTGCTTCCTCCCAAGGCTTTTCCTGAGGAAACCAGGCCCAAGGGGTGGACTGCTGCGAGGCTCCTCCCTGGGACTGATGGACACCAGGAAAGCCAGACACGCAGAAATGAGAAAAAGGAAGGCCACTGGTGAGGTCCTCAGGAGGTCAGGCAGACAGCTGAGCAGGGGCTGGGAGGAACTGCGATTTTGCGCGAGGCCATACTGTCAAAGCCAAGTGAGAGCTGGGCGAAGCCTCCACCCGTCCTCGGGGACCCTGTGAGCAGACCGCAGCCTGCCTCTGCACCTGGCAGGCCTGGGAGGTGGCGCAGACCACTGACAGACAGACATGGGACAATTACTGGGTACTGGGGGGCCAACTGCTTTATTACTTTAGCTCCGCTATCTGTACAAACCCTTGGGCGGTAGGTGGTCAGTCCTCTGTTTCAGAGATGAAGAAACCGAAACTCAGGAAGGATCTTTACAGTGGCCCTGAGGCTTGGGTGCAGGGATGACAGGGAAGGGAGGCAGGCTGTGAGCCCTGTCACACCTGCTGCAGGCTAGGACCGCAGATGAAGCCCAAGGAAGGCCTGTCCTCAATTTGAGGTCACATATCCACCCTCATCCAGGCCCCAAAGTCAGACCTCTAGGGCAGCTGAGGCCTCAGACAGGGCGTTCTCTGGGCACAGAACAGGGCGACTCAGGAGTCGGGGGCTTGAGGGGTGCCAACAGGCTCCAAGTTAGGTTGCTGGGGGGCCTCCTCTTCTCCCCCTAGCTCGCTGGGAGAGGTGCTGCTGGTCTCAGCTTGAGAGGCCTCTGCTTCATTCCGATACCACAGGCCAAAGCTAGAGGGAGAGTCAAGAGGTACACAGGAAGCCACAGAAGTCAGGGAAATGGGCTGAAGGCAGCAGGTGGGGAGAGAGGATATAGAAAAAAAAAAAAAAAAAGAACATGAGGTTGTGGGGAGCTGAGGGGCCCAGGACAAGCAGTGCATTAGAGCTCAGGACAGCAAGGTGAGAGGCAGAGACGTGGAAGAGGGGGATGGAGCAGGACCAGCTAAGGTTCCTCTTTCACCCCCCTCCTGCCTTCCCCTTTCCCCAACATACAAACTCTGGACTCTGGACTCAGGAGGTGGGGTGTCATCTTCCTTATTTTTGGAGAGCAGAGGCCATGAGCCATCTTCATCGTCACTAAGAGAGAGAGATGACACGACAGCTGTGTATGAAGGGCTCAGGGGCCAACAGGAGTCCAGTGCATGTTGCGCCTTCCTCCACAGTGCTCAGGAACAACATGGGAGGACGCACAGGCCCGCCCCCAGTGGAGAGGAGGAGACACACTGGGGAGACGCAAGACATCCTGAAACTTTTACTTCGTAGCCTGGTAGACAGCAGGCCCCTGAAATGGTTGCAGTCCCTCTAACAAACAGCCCCAGCCCCAGCAGGAAACCGTGGAGAAGCAGAGTTAGCAGGGGTCGTGAACAGGATGTACAGCAGGCAGCGTCAACAGGAGCAGTATTGTCCAGAGAGAAGGTCAGCAGGCTGCACAGTAGGCTCAGGGGGTGACCAGGGCCAAGTCAGCAGGCCCAAGGAGTGAGGAGTCTAGGTCAGCAGCTGCAGTAAGTGGCTACGCTGGGTTGGCAAGCTCAGCAGAACTAGGGAGAGCGGGAGGGCTGGCTTAGGTGGGATCTTACCTGCTCTGGGCTTCCTCTGGGGTTCCTAACATCTTGGCTTTGATCTTCTTCCGCTGCTTCCTGACAGCTACTTTCATGGCTTCCAGTAGAAGCCCGGGGACTTTGTAGTCTGTGAGCAGCTCCCTAAGAGAGGGGGAGGGGCAGGAAGGAAGCAGTGGTGCTCCCCCAGGTACCTGTGACCCTTGTTCCCAGGCCTGGAGCACTCTGCATTGCTCACACCTCTCAGACCTTTGCTTCAGTGGCTCCCATCCTAGGCTCCCATCCCGTTCGGCTCCCCGCCTGCTGCTGCTCCTGTGGCCCTTTACACCGCCCCCTCCCCTGTCTGACTGAAGTTCCAGGAGGGCAGGAGCTATGTCACTCATGTCCTTCCAGTGCCCAAGGCCAGGCACACATCACTGAATATACCAGTGAGTCAGAATGGGATGACCTGAGGCCCAGGACCGGATGAGAGCGGAGGCTCGTGGCCTTCCCAGCCAGCCCCTCACCGCTGGAAGTAGGCCAACTCCTCCTTGAGCAGGAACACTTTGGCTTTGAGTTCATTCCGCTCCTGAAGGATCTGTTCCAGCTCCTCCCGACTGAAGCCACACTGCCCTGCCTCTACCGGGCCACCTGGATGGGGGTCCGCCTGGGGAAACGGCAGCGTCATCACAGGAATGCTAGGGAAAGTGCCCAGCGGGGAGCCTCGATATACAAGCGCGGTACAGTAGATGACAGAGCAATGCAGCGGCCGCGCGGGGTGCGGGGGTTGGGGGGTGTTGCGGCCGCCTTCTGACTTCTCGTGGACCCGCTGCATAACACAGCACACAGGGCCCAGGGCCCAACAACTGCCAGGCTCTGGGAGAGGGATCCCGCCTTCCTCTGGCACGCACCAAGTCCTCAGGGGGCGCCCGCTTGGGCTCCTGCTTCACTCCTTCAGCCGGCTCGCGGGCGCCTTTCCCAGGCAGCTCGCGTTCTCTCTCGCGGTCCTGCGCAGCCCGCAGCTGGGCCTGCACTGCAGCTAGCTTGTGGCGCAGCTCCGCATTCACCAGCAGGAGGCGCTGTAGCTGCTCCTGCAACTGGGGGCGGAGCCAGGAGCGAGCTGGTGGGCGGGGCGCCGGACCCACCAGCGTCACGCCCCCGGAGCGCCAGCAGCCCGCCCTCACCGCCTCTGTTTCCTGGCTCCGTTGCCGCAGGTCGCGGCTGTGCGCCCGGAGCTCGTCCCGCTGTCTGTCGGTCACTTCCTTGAGCTGCCGCAGCAGCGCGCGCTCCTCTAAGAAGGGGCATCCTTAGGGGGCCTCTGTGGAAGCGCAGGCCCTGGCCGAGCCCCAACCCGTCCCGGCCGTCTTGTTGACGGGGCCTGCGCTCACCCTGCGGCCCGGCGCGCGCTTCCCTGCGGAGGTGCTCGTTCTCCTCCCGCAGCCGCCGCAGCTCCACTTCCGCCTGCTGCGCGGACACCTGCAGCTGGGAGACCCGGAAGCGGGATTAGGGTCCACCGGTCCAGTGCGGGGCGAGAGGGGGAAGTCACTCACCGAGTCCGGGGCGGGCCCCACGGCGGCCTTTTCTAGGAGCTCCAGCGCCCGCACTACCAGCGGGACCAGCCCGGCCGCTGCTTCGGGCCCGAATCGGCGCGCCAGCTCTTGCAGCTCTGCGCCCAGGGCCCCCGCTAGGTGGTACACGAGCTCTGCGGCCGTCTCCGACCCCGCGGCCACGCGGAGCCCCCAGCTAGGTTTCCCAGGCGCCACCCTTCTGGGCTCCATTTCTCCCAAAGGCCACTCCCACCCTCTATTGAGGCTGGAAAATACCTAATAATTCCGACCCAGGAAGTATAGGCTTTCTAAGGGGCGGGGTATTAGCAACAAGGGAGGAGCGACTAAGGGAGAAGGCCCTGGGAAGAAGGGACAGTGCCCTAGGCCCTCTGGGGCCTGTCCTATTCAAACCCCAAGGTCACAGGAAACCGGACAGTCAACTTCCAGGCAGGTGTCCAAGAACCGAAGCCCAGGGCTGTAAGTGGTCACTTTAGGCAAGCCCTCCCCATGGCCACAGGTCCAGGCTCCACCCCTGCATCTGGAGTCAGGAGGTGGACTTGGCCAGCAGGCACTCATGCAAGAGATGAGATTCAATACCAGTGAGTGGCCTTCGGCCCACAGCCCTCTGCCCAGAGGTCAGCTCACATGCCTGTTTCCCCACCAGGAGTGACAGAAACCTTATAAAGGGGCTGGGCCCGGCCCTACAGCTACAGCACAAGCCACAGAGCTCCCTGCACAGCGTTGGCTCCGAAGCGCTGTTGAAAAGGTGGCGGTTCGCAAGTATTTTGCAGAGAAACCAGCAAATCTGCTCAAGGTGGCAGAGTGTGAAAGCCAACCCCCACCTCGTTTCCTGAGTCAGGGAAATACCTAGCCCCAAAGGCCTCAACAGAGATGGCTTGTACCCTCTCAAGGCCAAGACCAGCACCCTGCTGTGAAAACTGCTCTACCCTGGCTCCCTGCCTTACTTACATCCAGATTTAGGCTACAAGGTAGGGGGAAAGAAACAATCATCACCCCAACTCCTATTTGTACAAAATTTATTATAATATTTTGTTCAGGATTACAAGCTATCAACACAAGCACAAAACAAGAGGAAAAAGGGACCAAGCTGCTGAATGTCACCAGCTTGTCAGTGAGGGAAATGGGCTCCGACCTTTGGGGAATCTCAAGCAGGAGGAGGGGAAACAACTAGGCATAGAGGTCCTCCCGGTCTGCAGAGTAGACCTCACCCTCCTGCAGGAGAGCAAAGTTGAGGAAGTGGGACGGCCTGTGAACCTCATGGTAGAACTCTTTGGGGTTTGCCAGTTGCAGCTCATACTTCATGTTGGGATCATGCCGGACACCTTAGGGGAGAACAAAACATCGCATGTTAACAAGGACCCACCTGCCTCACTCAACCTGGGCCCCCAGTCTTTTCCAAGGGAATTAGGTCCCAATTGGCTTATCCCTACCTCATCCCCACTTCTGTATTGTGCCCCCCAACAAAAACAGCCCATTTACCCATAAAGTTGTAATTCCACGAGGACTGAGCAGGGACCATGAAGAAGCCGAGGAAGCGGTCTGACAGCAGCATCTGGACCCTCTCATAGTGGGAGGGGAGGTAACCCTTGGGGTTGTTGCCTTTGTCCGTGTTCTGGCGGCCCCATTCATAGCCACTGGGGGTCAGCTTGTAGGCTGTCAGTGTGCAGGAGCCTGGGGTGAAGCTGGGGGAGGGGACAGGATGAGAGCTCAGCCACCATTCCCACTCCTGGCCTGCAGTACCTGCCCAGCCATACTTCCTACCAAAGGGCCCAAGCCTACCTGCAAGTGATGATAATGGTCTTCTCACCATCCCAGGATGGGTTGTCAGCCATGATCTTGGCATGGGTTGTGACATCCTGGGGTGACAGCTGGGGGGACTCATTGGGCTGTGTGTGGATCCAACCTAAGGGCTCCATCTCCTACAGGCAAAGAGCAGTAAGAACTGTTCAGAATCCCATCTCTCTCTTTTTTTTTTTTTTTGCGGCACTGGGGATTGAACTCACAACCTTGCGCTTGCCAGGGCAGGCGCTTAAGCCGCTGAGCCAAACTCCCCAGCCCTGGTTTTTTTTTTGAGGCAGAGTCGCACTATGTAGCTCAGGCCGGCCTTGCGCTCGCGTTGTAGCCCAAGCCGGCCTCGAACTCACAACGCTCCACCTACCTCAGCCTCCTGAGTGCTGGGATTAAAGGCGTGCACCACCACGCCCGGCTTCAGAATCCCATCTCCTGACAGAAACCTCACCCGTGAGAGTAATACACCACCTTCCCAGGGCCTGATGGCAGAAAGCCTATGCTCAAGCTCCTGCTCCCCAAGCTCCAGCACCCCACTTGCCTTGAGATACTCATGCTGGGGCAGCTGGCCAGGCAGATGCACAGTCTGGTGCGTGCCCCACTGCGGCACCATCACGATGCAGCGGATCTCCTTCACCTGGGGGTTATCTGGTGGGCTCACCCCATATAGGTATCCTGCAATCTGGAAGAAGGGGGGGTCAGAAACCAAAGCTATTATTCTTAGAACCAGGCCAGAGTCTGGGTTGTCAACTTGTGTTTCCTGTCAACCCCAAGAACTAAAATATAATTTCTTTTCTTTTTTATTTTGAGGCAGGGTTGCACTGTGTAGCTCAGATAGACCTTGTGCTTGCACTGTAGCCCAAGTCAGCCTGAAACTCACAACACTCCGCCTACCTCAGCCTCCCGAGTGCTGGGATTAAAGGTGTGCGCCACCACGCCCGGCTAAAATATAATTTCTTAAAATGTGCCACAACTCCTTGCATCAGAGTCATCTTGAGGAGTGCTTGTTGCACATGGACCTCATTTCACACTTCCCGTATTGCAACCTCCTGAGTGGAGTCCTGGGTTATGCACTGCTCACAAGCACCCTAGCTGGTAATTACTGAGTATGCACACTGCTCATAAGCAAGCTCACAGCTCACTGAATTTTCACAAACTGAATATGCACTTGGAAAACCAGCACTAGGATATTCTAATTTTACATTGTTATCAACAAACTGTCCTCTAAACACCCACATAGGATACCAGCAATCTTCAAATTTGCCAAAGTGATGGCTACATGGTGTTTCATAAAATATAAATATTCCTGATTACTTTTTTGAGACAGGGTCTCACTATGCACTTCAGGCTGGCCTTGAACTCATGCAGCCCATGATGGCCTTAAACTTACAGCAATCTTCCTGACTTAGCCTCCCAAGTACTGTGATAACATGCATGTGCCAGCCACCATGCCTAGCTGAATATCCCTGATTACTGAAAGTGAGCATCTTTTCATATTAAATTTGCCATTTATAGTTCCTTTTCTGAACTGCCTTGGTGCTTTTTTTTTGGTGCTGGGGATTAAACCCAGGTCTTTGTGCATGCTAGTAAGTATGTGCATGTTCGCCTAAACTACAACCTGACTCCAGAACCTTTTCTTAAATCTCTTTATTCTTCTGGCTTTTCAAAAAAATTTTTCCTACTACTAGGGATTGAACCTAGGGGCACTTTACCACTGAGATATATTCGCAGCCCTTTTTTTAAAATCTTTTTTTTTTTTTTCCCTTGTGACACCGGGGATCAAACTCACAACCTTGCGCCTGCCAGGCAGGCACTTGAGCCACTGAGCCAAACTCCCAGCCCTAGTTTTTTGAGGCAGGGTCGCACTATATAGTTCAGGACGGCCCTGCGCTCACATTGTAGCCCAAGCTGGCCTCGCAGTCACAACGCTCCTAGTACCTCAGCCTCCCAAGTGCTGGGATTAAAGGCATGCGCCACCATGACCGGCTTAGGGCTAGGAGTTTGGCTCAGTGGCTTAAGCGCCAGTCTGGCAGGCACAAGGTTGTGAGTTTGATCCCCAGTGCCGCAAAAAAGAAAAAGAAAAAGAAAATTCCCTCTTCAACCAGGTGTGGTGGCGCACCTATAATCCCAGCACTCCGGAGACTAAGGCATGAAAATCGTTGCAAGTTTGAGACCACCCTAGGCTACAAAGTGAGCTCAAGGCCAGGCTGAACTGCTACCCTGTTTCAAAAAGACCAAAAAAAAAAAAAAAAAAAAAAAAGAAAATGATTCCCTTTTCTAGACACTAATCCATTATTTCAGAGTAATACAAATAACTCTCATTTTAGTTTGTCTTTTGTAATACTTTTTGTCATAAATTACTTGATCATGGTCTCCTGTTTTATTTACTTATTTGAGACAGGGTCTCTTGCTATGTCATTCAGACAGGCCTTGACCAACTCCATATGTAGCCTGGACTGGCCTCAAACTTGTGATGGTCCTCCTGCCTCAGACTCGCAAGTGCTGGAATTACAGGCATGCACCACCATGCCCAGCTCTCTATGCTTTGTTTAAGGAGGTTATCCCAACACTGAGGTCATCAATATATTCTTCTAATACCCTGCAGCTTAGTATTTTTACATTCAGATTTTCACCCAGATTTGGAATGAGATAGGGGTCTGGCCTTTTTAATCATCTCATTATAAGGTATATTTAATCTCACAGATTTGGTATACCATATTTATTAATAAATAAATATGAATCTATTTCTGACTATTCTCTCCCAATAACTTCTGAGTCAACACTGCTTTATAAAACGTGTTTCTGTCTCATGACACCAAAGCCTCCTACTGTTTTGGCTATCCTTTTGTCACTATTTATCCATGAACCTTGAAACCGGCACATCAAGTTCTAGGTAACACCAGCTGAGTTTTAGGCATATGACAAACATATGGGCTCACACTGTGGCCCAGCTGAGCATACTCACTTGGGCACGAAGGTCAGATATGCAGATAAATTTCTTAAGCACATTCTTGGGGAGAATATAGGTGTAACCAGTCTCCTTAATGTCATCAGATGAAACATAAATGTGATTGGTCCGCAGGTGCAGATTGGCAGCGGATATGGCCCTAAAAACAGGTACGGAATATTAGCATGTTGCATTCCAAGCACCTCTGGCAGTGTCAGTGGGCCTTTCCATTCTGTTGCAGTAGGGGACTGAACATAGGGCCTCTGCACTGAGCTACGTAGATTCCCAGGCCTTATTATTTTTGAGACAAGGTCTTGCTAAGTCATCCAGGCTGGGCTCAAACTTACACTACCCCTGCCTCAGCTTCCCACAGTGGTAGGATTACAAGCTTGTGCTGCCATGCCTAGCTCATTCCTGCCTTCTTGCACTTTACATTACCTGACTCTCCATTCAGTCTTTGATGAGAAAGTCTGGGTCTCATAGTTACTGGTGGTGGAGGTAATGATCTCATCACCATGCTTGTTGACAGTGCGAGTCTGTGTTGCAGTCAGCTGGGACTGTTCCTTGGTCTGCTTCTCAATCTCTGCTATCTGCTGCCGCTGCTGGGATGGTGCCGATATCTCCATTCCCAGGATGATGTCTCTAATTTCCGATTGTGTCAGTGACGCCACATTCACACTGTGGAGACAGCGAGAGTTACTCAAGGACCATGTTCTTTGTCAGTTTTGCCTTCATAGCTAGGCTATGACTTGTTACAAAGGAAGGTCATATTCTCTCTTTTTTATTTTAAAGACAAAACAAAATTTCGAAACAAGGTAATAGGAGAGTAACTATGGTCAATATATTGTGGTGTTTTGTTTTTTTTTAATCTTTTTGAGACAGGGTTTCACCATGCAGTTCAGGCTGGCCTCGAGCTCACTTTATAGCCCAGGCTGGTCTCCAACTTGCAGTGATCCTCTTGCCTCAGCCTCCCCCAAGTGCTGGGATTACAGGCATGCGCCACCATGCCTGGCTACATTGTGTATTGCTATCTTTAAATTAGTTAATCAAGAGTACAAGATATTGGCATTGAAATCCAAACAATATTAGCACTAACCTTTCTTTTCAGTCAACTAAGAGAAATTAGTAGTATAACTATCTTAGCTCATATATATGCATATATATAAAAAATATGTAAATATACATACTATTTTTTTTTTTTTTTTTTTTTTTTTTTTTTTTTGCGGTACTGGGGGTTGAACTCACAACCTCACGCCTGCCAGGGCAGGCTCTGAAGCCACTGAGCCAAACTCCCAGCCCTGGTTTTTTTTTGAGGCAGGGTCGCACTGTATAGCTCAGGCCGGCCTTGCGCTCGCGTTGTAGCCCAGGCCGGCCTCGAACTCACAATGCTCCTCCTACCTCAGCCTCCCGAGTGCTGGGATTAAAGGCGTGCGCCACCACGCCCGGCCATACTATGTATTTTTAAACATAAATATAATTATATACATATAAAATATAGATCTGCTTTTTAAAAACCTTTTTATTTGGTACTGGGACTCAAACTCAGGACCTTGTGCTTGTCCCTAAGCTATATTCCCAACCCCTCTCTTTCCTTATGAAGGTTCTTTCTATTTTACAATACCTATTGTACATTTTAGTTCTTATTTACTCTTTCAGCTTCTCACACTAGGGAGACAATACGTTTACACACGTGAGTCTGATTTATTTCACCTATGAGTACGGTCTCAAGTTGCATCCATTTACCTATAGCCTCCAGTTTATCCTTTTTTATGGCTGACAGTACTCCACTATATAAAAAGACCACATCTTGGGGCCGGGGATTTAGCTCAGTAGCATAAGTGCCTGTCTGGCAAGCTCGAGGTTGAGTTCAATCCCCGGTATCACCTACCCCCAAAAAATCTTTTTTATCCATCAGTTAGTTGATTGGCATTTGGGCTGTTTCCAAGATTCAGCTATTACAAATTGTGCTGCTATAAACATGTGTGCACATGTATTGTTGTGGTATAATGTTTTTAATTATTCTGGGAAGATACCTAGAAGGGGAATAGCTGGGTCGAATGGCACCCCGGTCCTAGTTTTGAGGAATCTCCACACTGATTTCCACATTGGTTGCACCAGTCTACACTTCCACCAGCAGTGGAAAAGGGTTCCCTTTTCCCCACAGTCCCTTTGGCATTTGTTATTAGATGATTTCTTGGTAACAGCCATTCTTTCCAGGATGAGATGGAATCTCAAGTGTTTTAATTTGCATCTCTCAAATGACCAGTGATGCTGAACACTTTTTCATATATTTATTTGCTGTTTGTATTTCTTTATCTGAGAAGTATATATTCATCTCAGATAAGGGCAGTTTACATTTTTGCCCAGATAATCCTCAAGTGACACCTTTAGAGAAAATATGAAGTGGGGATGCACTAATACTTCTAAGACTCATCACATGGGAAAAGGATGACACTCTGAATGAGTGCCTACTAGCTATTTAGCATCCATAACTTTCGCTTTTCCTTCACCAAAAAAACCAAAACAAAACAAAAATGCCCTGGCACAGGACAATTCTCAAAAACAGAAACCACAGAAACTCTACAAAACTGGTTCTTGGTCAGAGGTGGTATTATCAGTAATATTACAGGTATTTAGAAATCTGTGGATATTTATGGTTGCTAAGAGGGTGGGAGACAATGGAAGGGGCATTCGTGTGCTAACAGCAGAGGTACTTGGAGCTTTGGACATTTAAACTTTCTACAATGTAAGACAGTGAAGAAATGCCCTGCTCAAAAAGGCAACAATACCCGCACAGAGAAACAATGGCCGGGAGTCAGACTGAAGCCCTAAAACTCAGTGTCTATACCATGTGAGAAATTTCTGAGTCTAAATGTTTCCAAACCTCAGAACTCATACTGAACCACCTACTTTGCCCTTTTTCGACTCTCCGATCTGTACCCCCACCTCCCACTCCTCACTTGTTTTTCTTGCCGTAATCGGCCAGGATCAGATCCTTGAGCTGGACCTCCACCTTGATCCACTCCTCATCAGTCAGGGTGGGCCAGATGTGGTGGGGTTCTGTAATAGTAGTCTTGTCTGGCTTCAGGATCACCTTTGCCCGGTCATTGTTCACATGCAGGGCACGCAGAATCAGGATAAGACGAGAGAAAGCCTGAGAAGAGATTTGGAAGCATGGAGGAAAGTTAGTTGCTTGAGGCTTTTGCCCTTTTCTCTGTCCTACCCTTTCAGAAAACCCAAGAACTAATTTTAAACTCTCAAGTCCCATCCCTTCAGCAGTCAGCAGAATTCCTGCCCCAATAAGTGATCTATGGGGAAACCTAAAGCACAGGATCTTCTCTGGACCCTAACCCACTACTCCTAGAGACTCCTCCTAGGGTTGCTTCCTACCGTGT
>RJWM01031243.1:0-22612 GCA_004363535.1 Dasyprocta punctata
GGGACTGTGGGACTTCAGTCACATCCTGTTTCACTTTGTGTCCTGATTGACAAAGTGAGCAGTTTATTTCATCATGTTGTTTCCTTCATTGTCATCTAGAGCCCCAGAAGAGACCTAATTCATTCAGTATTAAAACTGAAAACCCTGAAGCTGTAGGCCAAAGCAATTGTTTTCTTTCCATGCATTAATTTTCCAAGTGCTTTGATATACTAATGTGAAGCTAATATAGGTAGATTATTTTAATCTACTTTATGTTTGTATCACTTCTATGAGAGATTATTGTTACTCCTTTAAAAATAGAATGGCAGTTGACACTAATAAAAACCCAAGCATTTTACCAATTATGACTCTTGATAAGAACATTGATATGCCCCCATCGAAAGGCCTCACATGGACCTTGCCAAGATTCAAAAAAAATTAGTCTATTTTCCCATAGAAACTGTAGGATTCCAACATTGTTTATTTTCATATTTTTTAAAGTTGTTTCAAAGAAGAAAGTGGAAGATGCTGTGAGGGAAAAATTCTTACTCAGCTTTACAAAACAATTGTTCTCATTCACTCACTAGGATAAGTCACTAAGAAGACATCATTTAACTTTTACTCAGTTGGAATTTTGGAACAGATAATATCACTAACCCATTTCTGAAAACAAAGCAAAGTATTTTTGACGATTACGGCATGTATTGAATACATAGTAAAAACCCAATTCTTCTAAGGTATTTCTGTGCATTATCATTTTTCTCTGTCTCAGAAATCCTTCTCACTCAATATAAATTAGAGACAAAGTAGGTAATAGAGAAATTATTAGGGAAAGACACCAAAACTGATTTTTATGTAAAACCCAACTTCACAAGCTAAGCTCTAAAATTGTACAATGAAGGACTATTTTGAGAGTTTATTCAATATGATACTAATATGTTTTCCTTGAATCATATTTCATTCCTTGTTATCCATAGAAAATCAGGGTCAGGTACTATCAAACAAAAGACATATTTGATCAGTTTTAAAGCGATTTTATCAAGTCTCAACCAAGGAAGGGAAAGATTTCCAAATGCCAAAATTCCTACTTGTCTAAGGTGGCTTTAGTGTTTTCTTTAGCTTGAATAAACTTTAGATAAATATCTTTCTGATTTAGGTCCATGATGTGTCCTTTTTGAGACCAAATCTTCCTCAAACCAGAAATGTGCTTCTTAAAAACCTACAAATTATTGTTATTAAATATAATCATTTAGAAAGTCAAATCTCCTATCGCCTAGTCCATGTGCAACAGTAACAAAACTTTGATAAAAAACAACTAGCAAACACAGATGGCTGACTCATACTGACCAATCTCTCCATCTCCCTACAACGTTCTCTAGTGCTTTCCCATTGTTTCATCTCAGTATTTAAAAATTTTCCCATTTTCCATTTTGACATAGTTGACTTAAGTCTCTCTTTCATATTTCAACTGTCATGACACAAGTTTTCCTTGCTGTTTTTCATAAGCGTTCAGTGCATTTTTTCTTTATATGCCGATGGAAAGATCATGAAGATGATAACTTAGTTATTATCTACTCTTTCATTTTGACCAGGCTAAGCTGTGGACATTTCACCTCCAGGAAAAAGTAAGTTGTGATGGAGAAAGGGACTCTTGAGTAGTGCATTCCCCTGTACAGGCAGCAGGTGGAGGTAAAGGAGAAGGTGGGTGGCAAATGAAACTCTATCATGGCTTCCTGACTCAGATCTCAGGGGGATAGTGAGAGAACATTTGTAGAAAAGTCAAGAACTAAGGCCAGGCGTGGTGGTGCTTGCCTGTAAGCCCAGCACTCAGGAGGCTGAGACAGGAGGATTGCCGAAAGTTCGAGGCCAGTCTGGGCTACAAAGTGATTTCAAGGCCAACCTGAACTGTGTAGTGAAATTCTGTCTCAAATAAATACATAAAAATCAAGCACTAAGAGACTTTGAGCATTACAGCTCACCAGTGAATGAAAACCAACAGAATATAGATATTGATATAGATATACACATACACATGTGGAAAACAATAGTCTTGGAAGTGCAGTATATAAAAATAATGGCTATTGACTCACATGATTAGGGAGGCTGAGAAGTCCCACTATCTGCCTTCTGAAAACTGGAGAATCAGGAAGATGCATTAACTCAGACCAGGTCCAAAGGCCTAAAACCCAGACACCAGACACAGAGAGCCCATGAATCAGGACCTCCAATGGATGAGGTCCCAGTGCAAGAAGAAAGAGAAAAGTAACATGCCCTTCATCTAGAGCTTTGTTTTATTGTTTTCTGGTCATCAATGAATTAGACATCTATTCACATTAGTGGGTATGATGTTTCTTTGTTCAGCTTTCTGACTTAAATGCAAATCCTTTCTAAAAACACCGTCACAGACACACCCAGAAATACTATTAGAAGCAAGATGTTCTATATACGTGTACCATTTTCCAAAGAGGAAGGTAATAATTACGCACTGTAAACATGTATTAATAAACATTTTTAAATTTTTTTAAAAAAATAACTGGGCATTTCTAAATCCAGTCAAGGTTACTCATAAAATTAATGATTATAAAACATTTTCATCTTTGTTCTTGGCCACACAAAGAAACCATGTACCTTGTGGAAAACCACAGCAGGGGATTACCTGATGTGCTATAGTTTGATCAAAGATGTCCAGAATCATCTTTGGCTCCTAGGTGGCATGGAGGGTGTACAGGAATCAGTAAGTGCTTTGTACAAGAAACAAGAGGAAACTGGTAATCACAGTTGATGTACTGAAAGGATGCTTAAGACTAGTTGTAACCAAAAAGACCAAAGACCAACATAGCAGCCCTAGAGAACCTACAGAGTTGTAGCCTGTACTTCTGTGACTCAAAGCCAGAGACAAATGGAGAAAAGGAAAATGTATCTGCAAAACTGCACTTTTATCTGAAACCATGTCTTAAACTGAATTGGAACTGTTTAACCTGGTAGAGAGTGAGACGTCACTAATAAGTTTAATTCCTTGGAACATAAAGTCACAACACTTGTTTCAGCTCAACTATAGAAATTAAAATAAACTCCATGTATCCACTGTAGACTTGTAAATTTTAGGTTCAAGTATAAAGGCAGTTGAAAGCAGAGATCTATGACATGATATAATTTGTGTATGGAAAAATAAATGATTGGGTAAACAGCTTCAATGGGCATGCAACTGAGACATGGGGTTGGTAGATAATGATGTGAAAAGCCTGCACATCACAAGTCACCAGAGCAGTGCTGCAGATCACTTAGTACAGTTAGTACTCAGAACATCACATGGCACTGCACGCTGGTGAGAAATTATCAGTCAGAGATTTAATGCAATCTTTGTTAGAAACTACCAACCACGTACTCCACAGAACTTGAAAACACAGTCCTAAAATTTATAAGTACCTTACAACAATGTAACACTGCCATCATTGTAGCATTTGTCTCCTCACCCTGTAGATGGGCCTATTGATTTTGTCAATATTCAAAATCACAGGTTGCTATAAATATAGAATGAAATGAAAATTATACAAAAATTTGTTGTTTGATGAATGGAGTGTGTAACTGGCTGAATCAGAGGAAAAGCAGTAGGAAAAAAGCAGAGCAACGAATGCATTATTATGCAAAGAAAATACAATGAAATTTTGAATGAGATGAACGCTTTAAGTGTAAAGACTATCACTCTCTTATATTTGTGTTCTTTCATTGAATTATAAAGTAATACCCTTCCATCAGGTCTGAAATTTTACCTAAAATTAAATACATAATTGTGACGTTTTGAACTATCACTTTTGCTAAAGGAAGACTGTATCTCTTTCAAGGGCATTAGTGATCCTTTTGATGAAATCACAAATGTTTTATGCATACAAACCCATAAAGAGGCCTGCTTTTCTTAGCATTCCGTGACAAAACCATGCACAACTGTACCTAGCAGAGTGAGTTTTAGAAATAAATAGAATCACTTCTGTTCATAGAGAGGTATGGCTGATGACTGTACCTATTTTTTTAAATCTCCAAACATCATGTTTCATACTGTTAAGTCCTTTTACATATTTCAAATACAAACAGTGTCAACCCTTTTCTGTATGAGCTTTACCATATTTAATAAACCAGTTTGCTCTCAGTAACTATTCCTTAAATCACTGATACTCTTAGAGCCTTCACTCTTTAATATCTTATTAGTACAAGGGTTTTTATTATTATTATTATTATTTATTTATTTATTGGAACCAAGAATTTAACTCTGGACCTTGCACTTGCCAGCCAGGCACTGCACCTCTAAGCTATATCTCCAAATTCTCTGTTCTGTGGGGAGTTATTTTTATTTTTCACAATATTGTGCACATTCATTTCTCCTTTCTTTTCAAGCAAGCAGCATATTGCATAGAACTAGCCCAGATTCAAATTACTGAGTTGCTACCTGGTGTATATACTGGGAAAAAATAGAATTAAACCTGGCTACTTTTTCCCAGACATTCAAGGAACTTCATATTTCTAGATTTAAAGATGTAGAAACTGTTACCTGATGGATTATTATCCCAGATCATTTACCAGTAGTTATGTCTTTCCTTTGAATATGATTTTCTTTTAGGAAAAAAAATGTGTATTTCCCACTAAGAAGGATGAGAGGGAAGGGGAAGAAGAAGAAGGAAGAGAAGGAGGCAGAGGAGAAGGAAGAAACAACAGCCAACAAGTGGAAACAGACACTGGTTTGATGAAAGTAGAACATGAAAAAAGAAGGGAAACTGAGTTGCCCACTGGAGATTCTGAAGGCTTTGTTAAATGAACCTAATGGAAAAGAAATAATAAAATGACTTTAGAGAAAAACCACTCCAGAAAAAAAAGTCAAAGGAGCCACTGTAGGAAGTTCCAGTACAAGATAACCTAGGAAAACAGAGTGCCACCCGTGGTCACGTTTCCAGTAAACTCTTCTAGGGTGAAACCTAGGGAGAGTAAGATATTTGAGATTACTGGGCTGTGATTTATTATGAGGTAAACATTATGAATATTTAATTTAAAAATGAATATTTGTCTTACCTAACTAAATATAGAAGTGCTTATTATTATTAAATCATCAATCATTTAAGGTTGATATTTAATATTGATTTCAGTTTTGCCCACTTCCACTCACTGACTGGTGAAAAGAAAAATGAAGAGTGCTGTGTATAGCTTTGTTCTCTCTATAGTTGGTAGCTCTTTAAAAAGTTATAGGGTTAACAAAGCTTCGATAAACTAGTACCTGTCTGATCCACATATTTCCATGAATTCTTATGTGCATTTAAAATCTCATGATTGGGCCCAGGGATTTAGCTCAGTGACACAAGTGCCTACCTGGCAAGTGTGAGGTCATGAGTTCTATTCCCAGTTTCCAAAAAAGAATAAAATCTCATGATCACAATTTCCTAATTTTTTCATTAACAGCCTAACTGTACTGGAATAAATCCCTCTTTACCCTTGGAGAGGTAAATGATCCTAATGAAAACTGAATTTTAGAAATATTTTAAAAGTAATATGTTTATAAAGCCTTACCCTCACCCTTTCCTATTTTAGTGTATTTCCTTTCACAAGGTCTAGCAAAAAAGCTTACTATGTGCTTAGTGCCAGATTCACAGGCATATTTTAGTTTGAACATTCATGATTAACCTCACTGATTTAGCCAACACAACCCCATTCAATACATACTTAAATTTTATATTTATTAATAATCAGCAAACAGTCAAAATACGAAGCAAAATGTTTCCCATTAATTAGAATATAACAACAGTTATAAACACTCCAACTTTACTTAAAAACTTGCAGCTTAACCTCTGTTTCTGCTTAGTTATCATCACAAACGTATATTCAGTTAATAAGAAGAATCTTCAGTAGGCTTGTTTACGTATTTTCTCTAAATCTCAGTTGTAATTTCAATGGGTTATTTGTCAAAAATTAGGTGTAGTGTCCTTAGTGTTCAATACCCGGATGACTCGCCAACAAATGGTTTTCCCACAGAAACTGCCCCTAGCATTTTCTTCTCATACTTTATCATGGCATTTTGATCTCACTCCTCAAAAACAAAGACAAAAAAACAAAACAAAACAAAACACCTCATACACTTGACTGTCTTCTTATTTTAGGTCAATTTAAGTAAGACAGAGACTAAATTTAGTGAGTGCCACCCTTATCTCTGTCAAGAACACACCTCATCTACTTATGTACATGAGCTTTTGGGAATCTGTTCCTTAAGGTTTTATAAGATACCCTAATCCCCACCACAGGCCCTGATTTGCTTTCTCCTATTCCCAGTGCCTTCTGCTATCTGTTAGTTCTACATTTGCAATATATAAAGTTTATATTTCACTAAAATTTAAGTTTTATAGTAAAGGACTTATTTTTCTTTTTCTACTGAGTCTCAGATCTTGAAAGTCATAAACAGCAAACCCTACAAACTTTACACACACTTATTAAATGAATTAAAGCCCTTATAGCTTCATGATGGTTGTTTCCATTAAGCTTTTGGTTTTATTAATTTAAGTATAGAATATCTAAGGGAAAAGGAACTTGAATTTTGAATGCATAAAAATGTGAACCCAGGGCTTGTATATCATTTACCAATGCCAGATCAGAAGTAAAGAAGCAACAGGATGGTTCACTTTTATAAAAGTTTTCTTAACCCACAAGATCTGCCCAAATATGAAAAAGAAGATGAAAGAAATTTTCTGTTGTTTCTCCAAAGTTATAAAACACATTTCTCAGAGAACAAGTATGAACGTGAATAATGTTTAAAACCTGAGTTATTAAGGCCATCTCCCTTTACCTTTAAAGTACTATGAAGATAATTTTAAATGCCTCAAGCACATACTAATATATCTGACATTCCTAAATTACGTTGGCATCAATGTCAAGCTATTTATCTATTCAGTTCTATGAAGAAGAATTCGGGATAAGGGGATGAAGCACCATTCCTCTAACTCTAAACTCAGCTATTTCCCGTGTCTTTTCAGTCTAAGGAGAACCATGAGTCCCATTAACCATTATCAGGATAATATGGGAAATAGAGCCAGGAACTTTAAAGAGCTCCTTTATCTCACTTTTATTTTAGCTGGTAAAAATAGACCAACATTATCGAGTCCTACTGTTCCTTAATGATAACACCGGCTGAGTGTGAAACCAATATGAAAAGGACTATGACACCTACTGGTATGTAGGTGCTGTACAAGACCCTTATGTGGTTACCTGCTTTGCTTGCAGGCAGTTCACCCACCAGATTTTTCAACTTTGATTCCCTCTTAGGTATATTGTGTTTGCAGCTATACAATTAGGATGTGGAATCTAAATTCAGTTTTTCAAAATACAGTCAATAATATTTCACCATTTTGCACTTTTAACAGTTGTCTGTTGCATAATCAGCATGAAATCCAACAAAACTGTACACCAAAGAATCTCAAAGACATCTGCCTAACTGCTTTATTGAGTGTTTGAACAATTTTGTGGAAGCTTTGCCTGTATCACCTGTGGCAGAACAGATGTGGTTACTGTGCAAGCATATATTACATTTTCAGGATACTTGTGGGAGAGAAATTCTAAATGCAGAAAAATGTATTTTAGCTTATGAAAGGACCTTGAGGGATATAAATCACTGTCTCCCATTACACAGTTAAAGGCTGAAAAGAACACACCATGCAAGACAGATCTAGCTGAATAAGGATTCTATGTGGAAAAAGCATGAATAAATTACAGTTTTAACATTTCTTGTCATTTTTCCTAATATGAAAATATTTCATTTTAGGTATAAAATGGAAAGTCACAAGGAATAGAATATTTTTATGTGGGAGAGTATTCAACTTTTTGCTTTCATTTTGCCTAAGTGAATCCTCATTAAGAGGGATTTTGAGGGAATTATGAAGAGCCTATTTTGCAATATTGTATGAAATTTAAAGCATGCCATACCTCTGTAGTGCTTTTTCTGTAAAAGGATGAGAAAGAAGAAAATGTAAGTTAGTTTAAAAACCCAAAAATAAGAGAGAAGGAGAAGAACGCCTCTGAGTGTGATCCGATCTCCTGACCTGGGTCTTCAGGAGAACATGCTCCACCTCTGCCTCTACTACTCTTCCATGCTCTGTGTCCTCTGTGATGAGTTCAGTTGGTGAATGTGGGAGATTGTGCTGAACCTGCTGTCTCTTCTTTCCTGTGTGCTAAGTGTGCTAAGTGCAAGTAAAGCCCATGGTTTCTGTGTTGTCCGACACTGAGCAAAGAGTTCCTTTGATTCCTGGTGATCTTGGCCAATCCATGGCACCTCCTTTAAAACATGTCTTCAATATGAGTTTATACAGGAAAAACAAACAAAAGAGAAAAAAATTAAATAACAAATAATAACTCACATCACTATTGCTACTCTGACTTCTAAATTTGACAACAATCACCAAAAGTATGAGTTAGTTTTAGAGTGATACATCATCATGACACACTTATGGAAAATAATTTTGAAAAACAAAACAATGTTTCCAATTAATTCATTTTGTTGCTATATATTTATACTTGTGTATACTCAGACATGTAGGTCTGCCATGTTTTACATAGCACAAATGTATTAGCAGCTCTTCTATTTCTAGGGAAAATATTTTAAAAACGTTAAAAGAAAAATTAAAGTACAAGTAAGAAGAGAGAATGAGGTTACAACTACCCCACTCCTAAACAACCTGGAAAATGGAAAGCCAAAGTTAGGTGAAGAATACACCAGGATAACCAGTTACTGATTAACTTAGGCCACTGTAAATAAATCCAAATATCTGATCAAGTGTGATTGGGTTCAATGGGAAAGGGAATGAACAAGCGAGTAAAACTGAGGCAGCAGATTTGGTCTACAAACATGCATAAGGAAGCATGAAATGGACTGCAGTCTGACCAGGAGGTATTCCAAGCAGTGTGAAGTTTGTGTTCGTTGCATCCATTTCAAAGTCACCTCAGGTACTCACTAGTAAGTGTCGGAGTACAGATTGGCTAAGTGCCCAGGCTTCTTGGGACTTCTGTGTAATAGCTCTAAAATACTGAAAGGATTTCAAAATGGTGCCCCAGGATCAATTAGAAAATGAAGGAGATGCAATAAATACACAAATATCTTAAAAATCCATCCTGGTCCAGACCAACTAATGGGTTTTTTAGAATTTTCTACTTACTCATGTCATATTTTTTGAATGGAATGTATTAATATTACAAAATGTATATTTGAAATATACATAAAAAATTTTTAAAATAGCAAGTCAATGAAACACAGCTTTTTATACTTTTATAATATGATGTGATGAGCGTTTCTATAAAATATCATCTAAACATACAGTAAAAACTAACCTCAGTTTTGCATTTTATTAAGGAATGGCTTATATTCTCAAAAAGTTCATTAGTTAGAATGTAAAATTGTATTTGTACAATAAACTACACTGCTGTCAATTTTATGGATATTTTTATACTTTATAGAATGAACGGAATTTTATTTTTGTAATAACATGAGGTTTCAAATTCAGAGTCTAAGATGATGAATTTAAACTCTAGAAACATTATACTATTTGGCATGAAGCTTTTTAACTGAAAAAGTTACATGGAGTATGAGAATATCACTTGTTGGTATAGACACATATGCACACACACACACACACACACACACACACACACACACTCTTGCCTGTGCATTCTACAAGGAGTTAGAAATATATGCATTACTGTTGTGACAGTTAATTTCCTTGATAGTTGTGATTATAGGTATTTTAATGTGCTACTTCTAGACTACCTTTGTATATTTCATATTTCAGTGAAAAGAAACCATCTAATCTATAGGAAATGATGTGGAGAGTCTCTCGGTAACAAACATATAGTGGGTGGTACATTTCCTAAATTATTCTGAGTCATTCTTGTCTGTTGCTTAGGAACACTATGACCTTATGGATACACTGTACTAGAGATGTCTTTTTGTCCTTTCAATACAAATATATTATCATTACTCCCATTAAAGAATGAAAACTTGTCATTTATCTTGTCCATATTGACTACATTTCAATTTTCCAGCCATGTATAATTAATTTATTTTCAGAAGTACAACCAGAATTTTTATGTCCATGTTATCTTTAATAGTTAACAGGAATCTCACAAAATTGTTTTGCTTCCTACATCTGTAAAAGTTACCAAATATTTAAATATTACAAATTTTAATAGTTAATTATCCCATAAAACTCTACTTGGTAGTAGCATCAAAATAACTGACTTTCATACACAATATTCCATTTTTCTCAAATATTTTACACCATCCTGGTCAGATATATCACTTAACTAATTTCTGATTTGAATTGTTGTTTTTAAGTGCATATATTATTTTATAAAAAGCTTAATAAGGTATTTTTAGGGCTGGTATTTAGCTATTTTAATACTGTTGGAAAATTTAAGTTATTAGAAACTCAACATTTGCCACAATGCAATCCTACAAAAGCGCGTTTCAGTAACTTAGAAATAGCTCAGATAAACTTGAAACTTGCTATGATTTTTGTCTCAAAAGATTAGTGACATTAATATTAATTAACAAAATGAATACTTCCAATGTTCAGTAAATTTGCTTTTCAGAAAAATGTTGATTTTTAACAAAATAAAATTCAGGTGAAACGAAAGTTTCATGCCGTTTGAATGGTCCTCATTAGAAAATGCAAAAGAAACTCCTAGAGAGAATAAAACTTCTGATTTGTCCCAGAGAACTATAGTTGATCACAATAAAACTTGAGTTTCCAGGAATACTTCAAAGTGAATGACATTCATATCACAGCACTTTTAACAATGAAATAATCTCAGATAAAACAACTACTGTGTAAGCATGACATATTTTCTCACCAAAGATGTTTTATCTCTTTCTCTGTAAAAAGCAGAACAGCAACACATGGCAGAATATTAAGGTCAGATTTGAATCTGAAACCAGCATACGGTAATAACTGAATGGCATATATAGGAAACTGTTTTCCACTTTTCAGGACAGAGAAAATTCAACCTGATACGCTTCACTCTTTATTGTCCTTAAACATTTAAAGATTTCAAACATATGTAAGATGCTATAGGATATAAATTAATTTTAGTGTAGCATTATTTCAAATTAGCCTTCTCAAAGTAAGGTGAGTATGTATTTCATAAGTTTGCTGCTACCACACAAAAAATCTATTGCTACATTGCAGCACAATACACTTAATTAGGTGGCAAAATATGATTCATGTGCTGTCTGTTAGGTAAGCAGAAATGTGTGCAAGTCTTGTCACAGAAAGGAAATATTTTCCCAAATTAGTTTTATTTCAGTGTATCTTGTTAGAAAGAAACCTAGAAGTTCAAATTATCACTCAAAATGTTAAACATTCCTCAATATTGTATCTCCCCATGTAATTAGTTGATATACTTCACACTTAGGATTTTACATCTCCCTCCATTTTACAAAAATATATTTTAAATAGTGCTGTAACATAGTATAAAAATACATGGAATGTATTTTCTTTACCTATGAATTTTCTTTACCTATGAATTTTCAAGAATTTTTTCATTTAATTATATTGAAAATATAATCATATTTACATATTAAAGAGTCAAACCAAGCCAAATTCAAATAAATTATATTTTTGAGAGATAAATAAAATCTTACCTATTCAATAGGAATGAGATAACAAAACTGAATGACTAAATATAAGAAATTATTACTAAAAGTTTAATCAAAAATATATGCCAATGTCAACTTTTTTCATTATTATCTTATTTCTCCCAATATGCAATTATAAGGAATGTAAATATTATAAGACATTTCATAATCTGTATCAAAATATTTTAAGTGTGTATATTATACCAAAATGCACTACTAATAGAAACTGGAACTGCCTTAAATTGATCTCAAATATATCTATCGCTACTATTAAGAGGGAAAGTAAAATTCACTTGAATTTACCTCCAAACTGTACATTTATAGATGGAATATAATCAGTATAATGAATACCTTCAGTGTATCTCATTAGCATCATTAGTTGGTTCCCTAAATTTGGATTTTCCTAAAGTAGCAAAATTATTTCCCTGGGTGGAAGAAGATAAGAAGAATATGTCTTGAATTATGTATTGAAGAAATAGTCAAAAACTGATTGACAAAAGAATGCGCTAGAACTAATGTGACTAAATCAATCAATTTTCGATGATAACCTACTGTGACTTGTGTATAGGCCTAATCCAAGATATGCAAAATTCTGGCAGATGATTGGGGCCAAATATGACCTGAAATAAAATATTGACTGAAAATTTATTTTAAAATTCACTTTAAACACTTTGACATGACACATAGATACTTTATTACCCACAATCTTTGCCACAATCTTACATTGGTGACACATACTGTTTCCTAAAATTAGTCACACATTTTATTTCATTATGTGTTTTGTGATAGCATTTAAATTGTATACAGTATAATTTGAGCTACAGATATGATGGACATACAACATATGACCTCTGAGATTTGTAATTTTTAGGTCAAAACAGTGAAAAGAGCTAAAATGCAAGGTGCTTATGGACCACAAAACAGACAGCTTACCCAAACATGAGAGATGTCTCCATCTAGGAGACATCTAAGGTAAGAATATGACAAAAATTGTCACATCAAAGGAGTGTGGAGAAAAAATGATCCCTCAATATAGAGGAAAAGAGATTTCTAAACATAGGGGAAAATATCAAAGCATTGAAGAAATACAACAAATTTGGAAAAATGCATACAATGCATCATGATACTAATAGGAAGGATTAGAGATTTAGGCAGGTAAGAAATGTTAAGGGAATGGTCCACCAGCATTAGTTTACAAAGAATATTAGCTTTATCTTGAGGTGAGTGGGTCCTCAGGGAGACTGGACATGGTAATATATATTGAATTACTTTATGTAGGGAGACTGCTTCAGCAAGATAAACCTCCCAACAGATAAAAATACTTCAAGAAACATTATAAGAGACAGAGAGAGAGGTAAACTTGTTCTCATCTAACGAAGGTAAAAAATAATGATTGGGGTTCTAATAAATTTAATACCCTGAATGATTTGAAAAGATTCAGGAAAGACTAAGGAGACTTGGTGATTAACTTTATATTTCAACACAAAAGAGAGCAGGAATTCAAGACTATATTCAGAATTTGGCTAACAAAATTAATGATGCCATTCACTAGAAGAGAAGGTAAGTAAAGAAGAAAGTTGAAGAAGATTGTACTTCGAAATGAGGTACCTGTAGAACAACAAAATAGATATGTTCTTAGGCAATAGAATAACCATGTTCGAAGGGTAGGAAGGAGACCTATAGTAGAGATATCCATTTAGGAATAAGTAATACATAGATGCTAAGTGAAGCCATAGGAGTACATGAATAGGGTAAGAGATGCTAACATAGACAAACAAACAAACAGAAAAGCAACTCACTGGGAAATGTGACAAATTATAAACAGAAATAAAGGAGAGAAACTATTTGTAATATCATATAGCATAATATAGGATCATTTCCCTTTAGAATTGATACTTTGCAGCTAACAAGATAACTCTTCTGCATTAACTTCTCCTGACAAAATAAAAGTTAGTTTGGGTCTTAATTTTGATATTTAAGTTATTCTATGGTTCCTTTTGTATTCCTTACCTTTTATAGCAAGGAGAGCATCAAATAAAAACGACTGTCATTTATGACTGATTACAACTTCTAATCTGAAGCAGGATAACACAGATACAGGAGACTATTAAGGTACCCTATCAGCTCTCTCAACTCATCATCCTGTTTGAAGTATTTAACTTCCTTTCCTTAAAGCCAGCAAGGGTTGTCAAAATTGATTAAGTAGATCTTGACTATAATTCTTTTAATACTACTCAATTAGTATGTACAATATTTCTATTACATCATTGCTAAAAAATTAGAATTCATATTTCAAAATGTTCTCCATACCTGTCTTTCTTTCTTAGGGTTACTATTACAGATTACCCCGACCTTGGTCGTTTACAACAGAACCTATTATCATAGTTCTCAAGAAAAATTCAAAATCAAGATGTTGACAGGGAAGAACTCCTTCCAAAGACCCCAGTAGAAAATCCTTTCTCACTTCTTGGTGCCTCTTGTCATTAGATTTCCGTTAGCTTGTGGCTGGTTGACTCCAGTCTCTGCCTTTTTCCTCATATGAGCTTATCTTCAACTCCTCCATTTTCCCTGTGTATGTCATTTTTTACACCAGCATTAAAGCTCATCAGGATAATCTGGTATGCTCTTATGTAGACAGGCTTAATTTCATTTTGAAAGAATTTTATTTCTCATATTCATACTTACTGAAGCTAAGATGTAGATATATTTTGTAGTGACTACTATTCAACTCATTACAACACTTTGTGTGGTAAGTGGTCAAGTTTGATGAGAATTTTTTCATAACTATCAATAGAGAAAAAGCTAAAGAATTTGTTTGAATTTTAGACACTGCCAATAATCTCAAGAGCATAAAAGAGTCCTGGGATGGCAAAATAAGAAAATAATTGCAATAACACCAGGCAGTGAGTTGAAAAGTTTTCTGAAATAGCTACTTTGTGTTATAGATAATTAGCATGTTGATATTTTTGTTCAGCTTTTATTGTTTATTGGTATGTTTGTTGTATATAACGATGAATGATCACATTTCTTGTAGAAAATTGCTGAGAGTATATAACACATTTCAGTACTTTTTTAAATCCCCCTCCTCTCCATCCATCGCTTGGTCTCATTTCCATTTGCAAAAAGATCTATCTCTACATTGCCTATTATCTATTTTTATTTTGCTCTTTGTTTGTATTTTGGGTTTCTCATACAAGAGAAATAGTGCAATATTTAAGTTTCTGCAACTGATATATTTTATTTAGAATCATCATTTCAACATATATCCATTTTGCTACAAGTGACTCCAGTTTATCCTTCTGTATGCCAGAGTAGTATCCCCTGTGTATAAATATCACATTGTCTTTACCTATTCTTCTGTTGATGGACATAATATGTGACTTCCAAGGCTTAGCTATTGTGAAATGTGCTGCTATAGACATTTGTATGCATGTATCGCTGTAAAAATGATGTCATTAACTCTTTCAAAAAAATACTTAGAAGGGGAGAGTTGGATGAAATAGAATTTCTAGCTTCATTTTTTTTTAGAAATCTTCACACTGATTTCCATAGCTATTATACTAGTTTGCACTTCCTCCAAAAGTGTACAAGGGTTCCTTTTTCTCAGCAACCTTGCAATCATTTGTTATTATTTGATTTCTTGATGATAGCCAGTGAATAACATGGAATATCACGGTTGTTTTAATTTGAATTTCTTTAGTGGCCAGAGATACTGAAAATGTCTTTCATGCATTTTTAGGCCATTTGCACTTACGTATCTGAGAAATGTCTGTTCATTTCAGTTGCTCGTTTTTTGATTGGGTCTTTTATTTTGGGTGATCTAATTCTTTCAGTTCATTATATATTCCAAATATTAGTCCTCTGTACTAAGAATAGCTGAAAAAATTTTTTCCTCTTCTCTCACTCTGTTGGGTGTTTCTTTTTGATTTAATATGATCCTATTTAATGATTCCTGGTGTTACTTCTTAAGCAATTCCACTTCCCCTTTGTCAAACATCAGCTCAACGTGCCCAGGGTTGTCTCTATATCCTCTATTTTTTGTGTTCACTGACATACCTTTTTTGTCCCAGTATCATACAGTTTTTGTCACTGAAGCTTTGTAGTATAACTTAAAGTCTGGGATTGTGAAACCTCCTGCTTTTTCTTACTTCCCAGGATTGGTTTTGATATTCTTAGTCCTCTTCTTGTTCCATATAAAATTTTATGATAGTTGTTTCTACTACTCTAAGGGATGCTGTTGGTATTTGTACTGAAACTGCATTAAGTCTAAAACTCAGTTGTGAAAATATAACAGACCAACATGTGTTGCTTCATGTATTGAGCTGATGCACTCTGGGTGTGTCTAACTATAGGCCTTTGTTTCTGTTCCAAGATTCAACCATTTATGTTTAATTAGAAGGGAAGTCTGCAGTGTATTTAGCCAGAACTCAATTCTCTGAAAGTGGGCTGCAGTATCGTTAGTGACAAAATGCCAATTCAGGTATTGGTACACAGCAGAAACCAGTTAATAGCACCAACTGTGCCATGTTGGAAATAGTAATAAAATCAGCAACAGAAATTGAACCAGTAACAAATCGAATATTGATGTAACCTAAGAACCAACACTTTTCCAGAGAGGAGATCTATAATCATAGTACAAACACTATTATAAACCAAATATTGACATACAGTGTAGCTATTAAATGCAACACCTATACTTCCACTAACAATAGAATAGTAGTAAACCACAATACCATAAAGTTAAATATGAACATACAAATATTTATAAAGTTTAATGGTTATACTGTAAAGTTAATGGAATTAGAGAACATAATGAAAAAAGTAGAATTTGAAAAACTAATCAGTAGAAGATGAGAAGGAAGAGACAAAAATAAGACAAAGGATTTGATTAATGAGTAAAGAGAAATTAATAGTAAAGTGGTGCCTCAGTTCATGAACTTAATTCATTCTGTGATTCTGGGGACAATGACTGCAGTAGTTTTTGTCACCTGATGCAGAGATTGAGAACAGGAACAAAATTTTCCCGACTGCGTCTGGTCATGACTTGAATTGTTCATGAACAAAAGTGTGAACTGAGGTATTACCGCATTAGATAAACATAACAGAAAAGAACTTACATGAACCTGAAGAAAAATAGAAAAATGAAAGGAGAAAGAAAAACAAGAAGAAAAATGATTAAAAGGAGAAAAGAAAAGAAACAAAAAGAAAAAAGAAAAAACCAAACCTTCCAAACAATGATTGAAAAAAATTGAGTCCAAAAAATATTCTTCAGTCTTTCTGAATGAGTGTTTTCTTTTTTCCCAAGACCTCGTAGGCTTGCTATCCAGCAAGTCATGACTTTCTGCACCTAGATTTATGGCCTTTAGGTTTGTGAGGTGCCCTCCCTGATCCTGATCCTGTAGCTCTTTCTGTCCATACATCCCGGACTCTGGCAAACAGCCAAGCTGAAGCGTATCCTTTCTCACACTGACGGATGAGGAACCCAAACAGACCACCAATCTCTGATGGATGTAGGTAGTGGAATGGGGGTTCAAGCAGATCATTTGTCTTGATGCCAACACTTGCAGAAATCCAGGTGACTCTGAAAGTCATACTAGCTTGGCTTGGTTTCTCACCATCATGGCCAGGACCCATGTCCTCGGACTGAGCCTAAACTTCTCAGAAGGTCTACATCTACCCTGCATCCTGTCCCCTGCTGTCTCCCTGGCTGTCTCTCACCACTGTGATAGGCCAAGACTGCAAAGCCTGAAGGAGTTGTTTTTCAGTTGTTCTCTGGTTGTCTTAAACAATTTGTTCCTGAAATGGAGTGTGATTAAACACCTTCTGGCCATATGAAGTTCACTGCACTGCGTTTCTTTTTCAGCCATCATCTTCCATGAAGAAATTACTTTTGAAGTAAAACTCATCCTATTTCTTGCAGTTCACAATAGCCGTGGACTTTTCTCAGGAGTAACACTGCTGGCCATGCCTGGTATTTCTCCACAGAGATGCTAACTTGCTAGGATTTACCTTCACCCCTAAGACTTTGGCCTCACCTACCATCAGGTTAGTTGGTTGGTTAGCACCTCTGTTGCCTTTTGTGGAGGGAAATATAAAACAGATGGCTTGGAGTTGGTGAGTGGCCATAACCAGGGTATAGAATACATGATCACAGAGTTGGTTCATCTATGTGCATAGAACACAGGGCAGTGGCTCTGTGGGAGCAGTTCCTCCACCCATAGGGGTATAGAGACATGTTTGCACATCAGTATTTCAGTTCTATTTATGTTTCCACATATTTTTTGTAGTTTATATGTGTTCAATGATTACTTTCAATGTAGTCAGTACATTTTAGTATGTAGTAAGTTTTGTATCATTTAGTTTGCTGTTTCCCCACTAGTCCAGTATCTTTTTCTGATTCTACACTTTTTGGATATTTGAAAATTCTTGATTAATTTTTATTTATTTATTTATTTATTTATTTTGTCTTTTTGAGACTCCCTATGTAGCTCAGGCTGGTCTCGAGCTCACTTTGTAGCCCAAGCTGGTCTCAAACTTGCACCGATCCTCCTGCCTCAGTCTCCAGAGTGCTGGGATTACAAACATGTGCCACCGCACCCGGCTCGATTTTTAAATTTCTTAAAATGTGGATTTTGGATATTTCCTACTGTTTTTATCACTTTGCCACAAAGTGGGTTTTACAAGGTCATTACTTTTCTGAAATATATTTTTTTAATTTTTAATGCTATTTTTCACAGAAAAAAATGGTAGTCCTGATCTGAGGGTGCCCACCTGAAAGTCATTGTCTTCTCTGAACTACCTCTTTGAAAGGAAATCACTAAGAAGACCAGGTGCGTGTCTATGTGATCCAATAATGACACTATTGCTTAGCCACTGCCTCGCCCCTCCTATCACACACTTCAGAAAGTGGGCTTGAGCTTCTCATTGTGCTTTATCTTTTTGTAATATAAAGAATATATTTTTAAAGAATTTATTTATAAAACATTATTTTCAATGGAGAAAAAAATCCTTGAATATTGGGGGAGATCTCCTAAGGTAAAGATATGTGGAAAGAGAAAATTAAATAGAGAAGATAATGCGAGAGAAAAAACATTATTAAACAATTCCTTTTGTTTTCTGTTTGAAGACAAGCAAAGGCAAAAGTACAGTTAGTGCCCTCAGGAAGAACTCATGGCAAGAAAACTGATGAGAGAGAAAGAGGAAAGGGCACACTTAGAGAAAGACCTAGAGATGGTGTTAACTCTTCTGACCCTCTGTCAAATAAGCCATGTTCTTGACCTGCGCTGAAATGTATAACTGGTCACGGAACACAAAAAATAACCAACCAATTTAATATTACCATAATCCTTAAAATTATTCATGCTTATCTAGGTTAACATTTCTGAGAGTTGTTCTGCAAAACACCGGAACTGTGGTCAATGAGAAAAGTTCATTTTGATAACATTAATTACAAAAGACATTAGTTTGTTTCTTCAACACTTTGCAATGAAAAAAGCCTGTAAGTAAAGGTTTCTAAAATTGATTTATCTATTTTTCTAGTTCCATAGTGTCTTGGTTATTAAATATCAGATCATTTTTCTGCTTCTCTTGGATTAAAATAATAGAAGATCAATATTTAAAGAATTTGGTCACCAACACACTAAGAAATTTTGTGTTTTAGGGGTTTGGATATATTTATTAGAATTTTATTAAACACAAGATGTGGGAAACTGTGTGAGATGTGAACTTAGACCACTAAACATTCGTGAGCAGATATTATGTACATGTTTTGTGGTTTCCTTCTGAGATATATTAGAATGAGAATTCTATGGAAAGTGTAAAAAGTCAACAGCAACAAAACATAATGCTTAGAATAGACCCACTCAATAGATTAATTCACATAATATATTTTTTATCAGAATAATATTTTATGGCCATGTGATTTTATAAAATGAGTGAAGAACATCAGTGTGAATTATCAGCCTGGTTCTCCCACATTTGAAATCTTGGTATAAAGTTGAGCGATGCAAGCCTGGCGTGGTGGCTCACGCCTTTAATCCCAGCACTCGGGAGGCTGAGGTAGGAAGAGCGTTGTGAGTTCGAGGCTGGTTTGGGCTACAACGCGAGCGCAAGACCGGCCTGAGCTACATAGTGCAACCCTGCCTCAAAAAACTAGGGCTGGGAGTTTGGCTCAGTGGCTTAAGCACCTGCCCTGGCAGGTGTGAGACTGTGAGTTTGATCCCTGGTGCTGAAAAAAAAAAAATTGGGAGATGGCATTTATTTTCTTTTCCTACAACTAATACTTTTAAATTTACTGCAGTAAGTTGGATCACTCAATTCTTGGTCATGTGCAATTATTTAAACACATTATTTCTCACCAATTTTTTAAAAAATAAACTCAAGTTGGATTAAAGTTTTAAATATCAGACTCATACTATGAAACTACCAGAGGTAAATATAGGTAAACACTTTAAGACATTTGAACGGGATAGGATTTTTTACTGAAAACACACCAAATGCACAAATAACAAAGTGAATATAGAGAAACAGGATCACAAAAAACCTGAAAAACACAATAAAGAAGCAATCAACACACTAAAGATAAAACTTTTGTAAACTGTACAGTTGGTAAGAGGTTGATAACCAGAACATCTAAGGAACACCAAGAGTTCAATAACAAAAGAACCGTATTATTTTTTATTTTATGAAAAAAATAAAACAAAATTTTATAACAATTATTAAAAAAAAACTAATAAAACTGGGCAACAGACCTAAATCAGTATTTCTCAAATGAAGACATATAAATGCTCAATAGTTAGATAAAAAATTCTCACCATCACTAATCATAAGGAAAATACACATTAAAACCATAATGAGATATCACACCATGCTAGGAAGAATGGCTACTATCAGAAACACTAAAGGTAACAAGTCCTGAGAAAAATGGAGAAAAAGGAATCCCTGCACATTTTTTATGAGACTATAAGCTAGAAAATACCAGTACAGTATGAAAGTTCCTAACAAAATTAGACATAGAACTAACCATGTGATCCAGAAATCCCAATACTGGGTATAAATCCAAAAAAAATGAAATCAGTATTTCAAAGAGCCATCTGTGCCCGTATATTCATTGTAGCACTATTCACACTAGCTAAGAAATATTCATCAGCTGATGAATAGATGTCCATCAACTGATGAATGAATATCCTGTAGTATACTATTCAGTCATAAAAAGAATGAAACCTTGTTATTTAAAAGAATATGGGTGGATCTGGAAGTCAGTAAATTAATGAAACAAACCAAGCAAAAAAGGACAAGTATGACATGATCAGACTCATGAGGGATTAAAAAAAATTGATTTCATCCAAGTTGTGTAGCTAAATGATTCCCAGAGGCTGAGGTAATTAGATGGGAGGGAAACATAGCAAAAAGTTAATCAATAGGCACTAATTTACAGTTACATAGGAGCAGGTAGTTTTTGTGTGCTATTATACAGTTGGATAACTCTGGATAGCAATAACTACTCTACATTTCAAAAAGTTGGAAGTAAAGACTGATGTTTTTAACATAGAATAAATGTTAAATTTTTCTGGAGATAGATATATTTAAAGTGATTCAAATGTTACATAATATATGCACATATTGAAACATAAAATCAAACCTTAGTATGCATGTATTTTTGTTTCTATGTATCATTTTAATAATTAAGTTAAATAAAATATCTCAGATCTATAGTACTAGCAAAGAAATGGGCATATAAAACTCATAACTACTAATTGTTTCCTAAAATTGAACAAGAAAAACCATTCTAAAACAGCTCTTACCTTTCTCTAAGTATTTATTAGAAGAAAATATCTAAGATTTAATTAAATCAGGAATATGTGTGACTATTTAATATATACTAGTACTAAAGTGATATCAGAGTTAACATATTTCTAGTTTTCTGTTACATAGTTACTGTACTAATACTATTCTACATTATATTTTGACTCAGTGTCAGTGACATCAATTTTGCTATGGAATGGAAGATTCTGAACCAGGGTTATAGCCCAGCCATGTGAGTGCCTGCCTGGCAAGCACAATGTCCTGAGTTCGATTCCTGGTACTAAAAAGAAGAAGAAGAAGAAGAAGAAGAAGAAGAAGAAGAAGAAGAAGAAGAAGAAGAAGAAGAAGAAGAAGAGGATTCTGAAAATTTTACAGAGGAAAAAATACTTTTGGGTTTGTGCAAGACAACTGAAATTCTCAACACAGGGAAAAGTTTTAAGAATACAGTGTATAAATATGCAAGGACATATATCTCAAATGACAGATATATTAGTATTGACACTAATACAACTTTAAAGAACTGTGCAAATCATTGCACAAATTTCTATGAGAATTATTCATTCATTCAATAAATATGCATTGAACAGTGATTTTAAAAACTTTCCTGTTTATATTCTTTTAGAAAAATGCTAATTTGTCTTGCATAAGTTAATATGAATTTAAAACATGATTATTTATTTATTTTTTTATTTTATTTGAGCGAAGAAAAACAAAACAAACAAAAACTACAACAACAACAACAAAAACGACATATATAGTAAAAACAACAAGCAAAGGAGACAAGCAAACAACTAGCGTAAATACACAACATTGCAGGTTTACAAAGCCGGAAGATAGAAGCTTGACAATGGTTGCAATTTGCGCATCGTTATCTTTGAAATGGTTTCTTACATTAACAGATATAGACATGCAAGATTGATCCAATCATATGAGTATTAATTGTTCCCGCTCAATAACGAATACATTGAGCAGTGTTCTTTGTAATAGCCAGATCTTGGAAACAACCCAAGTGCCCATCAATCAAAGAATGGATAAAAAAGATGTGGTATTTTTATACAATGGAGTACTACTCAGCTATTAAGAAAGATTGTATTGAGACTTTTATAAGTAAATGGTCACAACTTGAGACCATACTCATAAGCGAGATAAATCAAACACACATGTGTAAATACCGTA
>RJWM01031244.1:0-22631 GCA_004363535.1 Dasyprocta punctata
GGTGAAGAACATGGCAGTGAGGTGTAGAGTAGCTTAAAGTATGAGCAGGGGTGTGCTGCTAAATGCTTGACAACTGACTTGCCAGGAAAAAGGGAGTCTGATTTGTACTGTTTTGTCCTTCGGATCCAGCTCTATGCTCCTTCCAAGATTACTTTCCTCCCAGTCAATTAATAGGAACAGCCTCAATGCAAGTACTTACTCATACCTATAGAATATGGGATTCAAATGAGCAACTTATACTGTTAGTCTCCACTGGCCTGGCCAAAATCATTTTAAAACTGGATGGCAATCTGAGGTTCTTCCCACTCAATCCTTTTCTCTTTCCTCAGTCTTATCACAGCTGCCAAGTAAACGGCATGGTCTGAAGGTTTTTCCCGATGATACTTACTTTCTACCTTGGAATCTCCACAACTGCTACTCCAGTGTATCTTTCATATGGCTAATTCTGTCTTAGCCTCCTCCCGTTGGTTGACCAGAACTAACACGGTCTGAAACCTGAGGTCCTCCGTGGCCTAAGGACAAATGTCAGTAAGAAATGGATTGAGAGGGACCTCTCCACAAAGTAGAAAGAGAAAACACTGGATGAAAATATTTCAGGATGCGTGGCTAACAATTGGAAGTACTGCAGAAACTAAATGGGATGAAGACAAAAAGGACCCACTGGATCGAAAAGTTGGATTACACTGACAGAGAAATCACACAGACTGGATGCCATGGGACGTCCTGTGCTTTCTTCCTAGGAAACCAAATCAGTACTATGACATTTTGTTTTCTTCTAGGAAGCATCAGTATTTTTTATTCAATCATGCAGCATGGACCCCAAATTGCTGTGCTCCTAGTATATTCATGACTTTACTTTCCGTGCATCTTGGCTTCAACAGTAACTTGTATGGTAATTTTTCCAGTTACCTACTGCTACCTAACAAATGGATCTATAGTAAAGGAATGAAATACCATCATTTTATTATGCTCAAAGATTTTATGGGTTGGGTGTGTAGAGAGGACCCAACAGGAATGATTTATCTGCTCAGTGGTGTACAGAGTACATGCTGGAAAAACTCAAATGGCTGGGGTCAGACCCACTGGAGTTTGGACTTACCTGAGTTTTAACTAGAGCAGTTATATGTGATCTGTTTGTTGCTTAGCCTTCATCAAAATGTGGCAGCCTCTGCATGGTTTTAAGATTCTCAGATGTTGGTCTGGAGCTCCAAAAGTGAATAGTACACTATTGTTATATGACTTGTGATGACCTAGTCTTAAAAGTCATGTAGTGTCACCAACCCTTATACCATAATCCATTGAAAGGATTGAAAAATTTGTTCTTAAGATACCAGGTGGTAAACATTTTACTTTTGTGGAACAAGAGGTTGGAGAAAGACTGTTGTGTCAATTCTTACACACCAATTCAAATATAACTACTTAAAATATTTTTAAAATTTAGTTTGATTAAAAAAATAAAAGAATACGGTACTGACTAGACTACACCTGCAAGATGTAGTTTGCTGATCCCTCATCTACTGGCCAAAGGTTCAAGAAGAGGTAACCTTGAGACCATCTCTGTTGTTTAGAAGAATCCCAAAGGATTTGGAGCCTTGTTTTAAAGCTAGCACAACAACCCTGTTCAGCAATAACTTTTCTAGGTGCAGGGTTAGTAGACTAAAGTTGATAAAAGACAACTGGGGAGGGGTGAGAAAGTAGGAATTTCCAAGGATTCAGGCCAGAAAAGAATGAAGAGTATATTTGAAGGGTCATAAAAGCCATGGGGAAATATTTCTTCTTTTTCTTCTCCTCTTTCTCCTTCCCTTCTCCTGCTTTACTTCTCCTTTCTGTCCTTGCTTTTGTAACATGAGTAAAAGGAGCTCAAGGCCTATTGATGGCTTAAGGCTCCCAAACAGGTGTTGAAACTCAATTCTCTCCAGGGCCCTCCAGGTAATTGAGATGATGAAATCTGCTACTATAAGAAAATATTCTTTACTTCTGTAAATAAATATGTTCTCTCTGGCTTTTCTGAAAACAGATTGCATTTTCCTACTCCAATTTTAAATAACTTCCTCTTAATTCTACCAAAATAAAACAAATTCTGCAAATACAATGATAAATCACTGTTGGCACTGAACAAATGGCATTGGGAAGTAGGAAGAATTAAAGGCAATGTGGCAAATGTGTGCAGATAGATAGATGGGTCCTGTCTCGGGGGAGCTGAGGCTTCTCAGCCTCAGGAGATTGCTGTATTTATGTAAGTTTTGAGAGGCCTCCCAGTTTTTCCAAAGAACCGGTAAATCTATAAGTTGGATTTATGTCACTTTTCTTTTATTTTTAAATTTCTAATTAAAAAAAAATGGGCTTATATAATATTTAAAAGTAATATATCTGTATTCTTTTAAATCTATAGTTTGGATTTAATCCAAAAAAAATTAGAGGTTGGTTGTAATATCACTGTTTTTTTGTTGTTTTGTTTTGTTTTGTTTTTAAGATTGACTATTGAACACGGGTCCAGGATCCATGCTGTGATATAAGCAAAAGATACTGAACTCTCCTAGAAGAAAACAAAATTGTCATGGTGCTGATTTGGTTTCCTGGGAATCAGATTCTGAGACAGGGATTAGTGTGTAAGGAGCTTATTAAGAACTGCACTCCAGATCAGAACCCATGGAGAGGAGAGGGGAGAGGCAACCCTGGCAGATAGAGAAGTCGAGGTGTGCCTAGGTCTTGATGGAAACTTCTGCTGACCCTGTCAGGAATGCTAAGGGTTGAATGGTGAGAGTCATCCCACACTGGGAAGAGAGGACCTGGCTGTGTGCCTCCACATCCAACAGTCATCGAATGCAGCTGACCCCAGGGAGAGTGTGGGGCCAGGGAGGCAGTGGCCCTGTGCTGCTAGGGCAGTCTTTTCTGAAGCAGACTCTGCTGTAGTCTTGATTTAAACTGTTTTCCCAAACATCCATGTGCTAAAGCATTTGTCCCTCTGGTGATACAGCTAGGAGGCTGTGCATAGTCTGGGAGGTGAGACTAACATGAGGTCCTTAGGTCATGGAGCAGCAGAAAGGGCATTGCAGGATCCCAGCCCCTTCCTGTGCAGCCACTGCTTTGTGACCACAAGGTGAACAGTGTGCTCCATCACACAGTGTCCACCATTGCCACCTGGTACCCGACCAGATCCCTAAAAGCAACGAGTTCACTATCATGAACTGAAACCTCGAGTATTATGAGGCAAAACATACACTTTCTCTTTAAAAGTGATGTAACTATCTCAGATATTTTGTTACAGGGTTGAAACATTGACTAACACAGACTATGGTCAGCACTCCCAGCAGCTGGAGTAATAAGACCTTTATTTCCCTGCACATTGAGAACTCAGAGAGCACCAGGAAAAGAGGTGGGTCCCTTCCAGTGTGGAGTCCAGTGGGAGAGCATTGTATTTCATTAGAAACACTGATTACTCATCAAGGACAGAGGTACATGTGTATGGGTTTCCCAGTAATCTTTCAGGTTTTGTTGGAATAGAATGGACCTCACCTCCTGAACAGTGGCTTTGAATTGCATGTAGAGACTTGAAGACAAGTTTGACACTGTCACTCTGGGCAGTTATTATAAATATAGATCCTCCAATGTCCCCCCAAACCAACTGTTATGGTTTGGTTCTAGAATGCCTCCCAAAAGGTTCACATCATCAGAGACTGGGCCTTTGGAAGGCGATTTGATCATGGGGTGCATACTCATAAGTGGATTAACACTGAGGAGTTCAGAAATGACTGCGATTTTAGGAGGTAGGGTCTGGTTGGAAGAGGTGAGTCCCTAGGAGTGGGACCTGAAAAGGTGTATCTCTCTCTCTCTGGTTCCTCCCTTCTCTCCCTGCTTCCTGGTTGCCATGACATAAGCAGCTTTTCTCTTCTAGAACCTTCCACCATGCCCTTCCTGCCTTGGAGCCAAATGATCCTGGGCTAAAATCAGGCGAGCTGAAATAAACCTCTCCTCTGTTAGTTTGTGGGTGTTGGGAATCATGTCTCAGTGATGGAATGCTAACTAAGACACCAACCATTCATTTTATAAATGAAAAAACACTTGGACTCAGAGCAGTGAGGTCAGTTGCCTTACTATCACACACAGCTAATCCCTGGTAGGTTGAGAAATGGGATGAGAATTCCTCACTCCATCACAGGCTTTCTCACTCTGTGTAGCTCTATGCTGCCTCTACATTTTCCCATGCTTTGCAATCTGAATGCCTAGGTTTTTAATACCAGTTGTGACTGTGACTTACATGGGTCATACCTGGTACCTCGTCTAATGGGCAAAAACCAATTAAAGTATTATGTAGCAATAATTTATGGGCTGTGTCAAGGCAAAAATGAAAAATTCGATTTGCATAGAGCACTATTGATTAGGATGCTATATCATTGCTCTGAGAGCCATTCAGGATAGTGCTCAAGGAACTCTAAAATGAGAAGGGGATAGACAGACATACAGTGCACATAACATCTCTATTTGTGAGCCAACTGCAACATTTCACCAGCCCCGACTGCCTCTGTCACCCCTCCCTGTTCCCCCTGCTCTACAACACTGACAGATCTAAATATGAAGAAGAAAAATGTCTCCGGCAGGCTGTTATTTTGCTGCCTGAATTGTGTCAGGGAAGTGTAAATATAATCACATTTTATCCGCCAATCTGAAATGGATTTCAGAGGAAGGGATCACAATGTTAGGAGAAATCTTTTTCGTTGTAGCATGCCTTGATTGAAAATAAGTCCCTTGTTACCATCAGTAATGTGTTCAAGGGAGAAAAAGCAGTGCAGTTCATGACAGAATTACTAGGCAATTCAATCAAAACCCCGTGCCTTGATCTTCAGGTTAGAAGGGAGACAGGTAAGTCCAAGATTTGCCTTAAGAGCACACAGATGGCTCTGAAAATCCTCCTGAGACATCTGCATCTCAGGGGCAACACTAGAAACCATGGTAGAGACACTAGCCCTTCCCAATTGCTGCCATTTTGTCCTTTGGTATTCTTATACCCTCACAAGTCAGTTTTTAACTCCAAGAGGAATGAACCCTTCTTCTTCCCAGTCCTAAATCCACTGCATTTCTAGCTTTATACATACTTTCACTTTAATTCTCTATTAAATGAACACATATACATCTGCCAGTCACACTTTCTTTTCAACCATTAATATTAACAATGAGGGGAGATAATTCTATTCCCAGAAACACCTGATATTTAGTTGGATTGAAAGCCTTATTGTGTGTTTGACAGCTTTGTATCACTGGGACAAAATACTTGAGATAATCAAATTAATAAGGGACAAGGTTCATGGTTTTAGAGGTTTCAGTCCATGTTTGCTTGTCTGTTGCTTTGGGCCTGTGGCAGCCCAGTGTGTTATGGAAAGAATGTATGGCAGAGGAGGCTCGTTTACCTCATGATGACTGGGAAGTACAAAGAGAAAACAGAAAGGAGCTGAAGTCCCAAAGTCCTCTTCAAGGCCACATCCCCCAACGACCTAACTTCCTTCCACTAGGCCTCCCACCTCTTAAAGGTTCCACCACCTCCCAATAGCACCAGAAGCTGGAGACTGCCTTGGAGAAACATTCCAGATCCAAACTATAAGAGTGTGTGTAGAAAATATTCATGTGTTCATTCAACTTGTAAACATATTTAATATCAGTCACAAGCACATCAACAGCTTTTCACCCTTCTCTACCACTGTAGCTCTAAAGCATATAAATTTACTCTCTGGGAATAAGTACCCCTTGAAGCATGATAAAATGTATGAAGGACCATTCAGGCTATCTGTACAGCAGCCTGCTCCTGGAGATCAAATAGTCTGTTCCAAACTGCCCACTGTTGTCATTGCACATGTAATGTTGCTGGAATTAAGAACAGAGGAGAGTAGCAAAGATCACCTCAGGCGTCTGCCAATAATGTGACTTGACATTTTAAGCCGGTCTCCTATTCCTTTTGCTCTTTTCACCAAGAAATATCCACATGACACCTCCTCAAAATTGTCAAGGCAGAAATATGGCCCTAATCCTCCCTGCGTGGGCATTCAAAGAAAAGAAACACCAGAAATATTCACTACACAGTTTCATTCTTGGATGAAAATTACTTATCTAAATTTAGAACTAGGCCAGGCTTTGAGGCTTTGCCCTGTGTTCCCCCGTCTAGTGCATGAAAGCCCCTGTGTTGGACAATTTTTCAGGCTTGCTTAGAAGGGGGCATTTAACCCAATTTGATCTCCCAGCGAATACATCAGGTGCTGATTCTCTGCTGCTGGGGGAACCACGCTGCCCGCCCTGTGGTTTCCAGGCACTTTGAGAAAGATTCTTTTTGATGTCAGTGGGAGCTCTGTTTCCAAAAAGCAGTGACAACACAAGAACCTGCATAGAGAAATGGAGAGCTGAGGTCTCTGTTTCAAAAAATTTCTCCCCTGGCTCGTCAGCCAATAATACCTGCTGTGCTCAGGAGTAGCAATTGCAAGAGAGCTTGGTGGAGACTGGAAGGGGGTGTCTTATTGGGAGCAGAGAATTACCATCAGGATGCTCATATGATTTATTTATGTATTTATTTATTTATTTATTTATTTATTTTAAAGAGAGAAAAACAGAAAAGAAAAACAAAAGAGACAAACAACAGTACCCCATATATTTTAAAGTAGAGCACCTTCCAGCAGGGAGCAGTTAGTAAAGTCATCACTCGAGGCCATGTGATTTTTTTCTACCATCTCAGCTACTCTTCTAATGAAAACAGTACACATTTCTAAATGCCATGAAGTTGTGCCTGTCAATAAAAGAAAACGTACTTGAATTTCAAATGTGGGTTTCACCCTGAAATCCACTGTCCTGCCACACCCTCGATAAACACCCAAAATTAAGACCCTGGAGGTAGGACTCAAATTAACAAATGGTCACTTTTTACAATATTGGCCTGCAGGAGTCTGATATTTTCAGGACTCTCTGCTTGTTGCATGGTATGTTGCTTAGCTATTGCTGCCTTGCAAATTGGCACCTAAACTGGTGGAGGACAACTCCACCATTTGTAATTCACACTGGTAGGTATTGGAGGATAGGCTCAGCTGTCAGTTTCTTTTATGGTTGTGGCTCACTTCTGTGGTCAACAGGAAATTAATTGATGGCTATGCTCAGAAGACTGGTGCTTGGTTGGCTACTGGGGTAGGGGAGACAGAATAACTGTATTATAGACAGCTAAATTAGGTAGAAACATTACAGGTAGTCAGATAGGGCTGGGACCTTGAGAGCATCAGTACAAAAGATGAAAACACATCACAATTGTGGCTGCAGGTGCTTCTGTTGGAAGCCAGGCCTCAAAATAAAGACAGAATGATATATCAACAATCTTATTACTTGATTATAGGTTTTTCCCAACTTGCACCCATTTTGTGATTTTGCTCTATGAAACTTCCTCCAGAAAATGAGGTCCACAGCAACTCACTTTCTGAGTCCCCTCCTATCTCTCAGGCAGAAGCTGTCTCTCCCTCAATAAAATTTCGTACTCTTAAACTCTGTTGTTTCTCAGAATTCATACTTTGATTTTGGGAAATGTGAACTTGTCATATTGGACATATAGCAGGTTGGGGGTTATAATATTTCCCTTATATCCTTGGAGGTCCTATATCAACTGGGGCACATATGCTCATCACCCAGGAGGCTACCCTGTCTGCTGCTTCAGTTGGTGGCTGCTGGGTTCTGAGAACATGAGGAGAGGAAGCCAGAAGGCTGAGACTCAAGACTGGAACATGAACAAGGTCATGTCCACAACATTGTAACTCCAGAGGCCAACCTACAGTCAGAGGATGGGGAAACAGACTCAGCTCCTTGGTGGGAGAAGCTGTATTCTACTGTGGCCAGTTTTGGAACACAGCAAGCAAGGTTGACTGGAATTCATGTTTTAATACTATGTAGGTATACCTGAGAGACTGACTCAAACTTGAGCTTCTATCTGGGACTTACCTACACTGACAGAGAAGAGATTGATCAAATGAGTGCTAATGAGCAATAAAATGGGAGAATGAATATATGTATCTCTTTCAATAGTAACTGAGAGATAGGAATACAAACAGAGAGAGTGCCAGAAGTGAGAATCATTTTACTTGGTCATGTTGAGCTAAAGAGGCCACAACTATTTCATGGATTCTTACTCACCACTGGAGTCCTCATTCTGCCCCCTGTCCTGATCTACTTGGAAGAGGCCATTCAAAGTCCTGACCATCTAGAAATGTCCCAGGCTATACCCTCTCTTCCCTACCTGGGACCTCTCCTTAGTGGATAGATCTGAAGCTTTCCTTCCTCTGGGATGATTATGAGGAAATATTCCTTTCCCTTGGGGCTAGAATAGCTTCCCCTGTCCTGAATGCCTTTATAGAATAAGCCTGTGGCAAACCAAAGCTTTATCCCTGGAAAGGGCAAGAATGATTTGTGTATAACAAAAAGAACCATTTTTCCTTGAGAGCATTTTGCAGAGTAAGTGCCTTTTCCCCATTGTTCCCTCTGGAGAAGTGTTTATGACCTGGATGAAAAAAGCCTACAGAGTGGTTAGTAAGACTGGCCTTCGGTGCCTCCAGCATCTTTTTTCTGTATTCTATTTTCCCTCTATTCTTCTTACTTTTGAGAATCTCTGTGTGGGTCTGAGTTTCCCACTCCCAGCAAGAATAACACATAAGTCATTTATACCTTAATGGGTTTAAGGAGCTGCACCACTTTTTCACAGGTGTTCGTAGGATTTGCATTTTTAAACCTGATTTCTAATATGAAATATAAGAGGCTTTATTACCTATTAAACAAAAGCACGGAATCTCTTTAGAAATCATACAGGGCTTGCAAATGATACAAATTAGTTTGGGGTTGAAGATAAATTGCACTTAAAAAGAAAGCAGTGTGACTGCGGAGTTGAGGAAGACCTCCTGGGATGAACATCTTTCTCAGTCATTTATCAAATTGAGCTCTCTGGTCAACTGGCTATTTGCCTCTGACTGAGGTCACACTGAACATTTGTAATTTTCCACAGTGCCTTCCTGTTCAACACTAATTTCTTCCCTTCCTTTGATTCTTCTGTTCTGATCTTGATCAGCAGTCTGCAGACTATCCCACTGGGCATTTGCTGTGGTTAGGAAAATACTGCTGCCACACCCCGTATCCGTATAATAAATGCTTGGTCCACAGCCTACGTTGCTATTGAGGGTGGTGGATCCTTTAAGAGATGGAGTCTAAATGGGAACTTATGTCATCAGGGGCGTGCCCTTGAAGAGGGTGGTGGGGCACTGGTTTCGTCCTCTTCTTCCCTCTGTGCTTCCTTCTTGCCGAGAGAGCGTGTCCTCTACCATGGGCTCTCCGCCATAGTGTGCTGTTTCTCACAGGCTTAAAGCCACAAGACTAAGTGATTACCAATTGGAAACTCTGAAACTGTGGGCAAAATAAATCTTTCTCCTTTTTAGGTGGATGATTTCAGATATTTTGTTACAGTAATAGAAAGCTGACCTACACAATATTTCCTGTGCTTCTGAATTCAGAACCTTGGACTCTTTGAATCAGAGAGTATGCAAGGATCTTCATTATTCCCCTGGCTGCAGCTGGGGTATCGTCTGAAGAAGAAACTGCTTGAGGTGGAGAAATCTAGAGCCTGGACAACCCATTCTAGGATTGATATGATGATCCTTCTTGTAAAGTGAGAGTTTTGCCCTACAATAAATTACGGACACTACGGCAGTGGTCTAACATGGCGGAAGGCCAAGTCGGGAACGCTTACCCTGACGGTCACTTCCTCCTTCTGCACCTTCAACCGATGACAATTTCCTCTTTTGTTTCCCTGCGGCATCTGCACGAAGAAAATGCCAATCAGCTCTTCATGCATCATAAATGGTCACCCCAAGGGCCACATCCGGTCAAAGGTCACATGTAACCCCCACCCCCTATCAGGTCAAAGGAGAGAGCCCTACCATCAAGGGGTGTGGGCGCATTTGCACGTCCTCAATAAATGTGTTCTTTTCTTTTTTTTTTTTTTTTTTTTTTTTTTTTTTTTTTTACTTTTTGCTTCTCTATTGCACTGGAAAATCCTAAAATAAAGTATTAACTCTAACCCTAACCCTAACGCTAACCCAAAGAAGTCTCCACCAAAAAGAAAAGAGAGGAAAAAGAAAAGGGGAAAAAGAAAATGGGAATGGCTAAGATTCAACACTAAAAAGAAAGAAAAAGAAAGTGGGAATGGCTAAAATTCAACACTAAATGCCCAGTATCAACCAGGACACTCACCAGAGTCCCTTTCAAGTCAGGCCAATGTCCACTGCCTATGTATCCCATGTTTCCTGCATTGCCAGCTATCCTACCCCTACTTTCATTAAAGAAAAGGAGACTGAAAGACGGGAGAAAGTGAAGAGTGTATTGAAGCAAGACAGGCCGGTCATTCTTCGCCATCACCTTGTGCGAGGAGGGCAGGTGATTCCTTCTGTGAGCACACGAGATCAGAGTGGCTGGGGGGCCCCAGGTTACTCTCCATCAGCCTGACTCCACAATCCCTACCCACCTCCCTCCTTCCATAACTGTTTAGAAAAATCTTGACTCTTTAAAAAGGGAAAATCATACTGGAAAAATATTTGGGGCTATCTAATTCAACTCCTTTGGTTTTAAAGATTTTTTTTTTTAAAGTAACCCTTACTGGTAGATGAGCATTGTTCAGCTTCTGGACGCCATTCACACTCCTGGGCTGATGAGCCCTTCCATCTTCAAAACCCAGGACAGCTCGTCCAGTCTTCCTTACCTAATACCATTCAGGTGCTGATTGTTCTGCCTCCTGCTTCCCTATTTAGGAAACAGAAACTAAAGCTAAAATAAACCCTTATTCTTTCATGGCTGCCTCTGTCCAGATAATCCAGTAGTATCTCCTTGTTTCAAGGTCAACTGATTAGAATCCTTAATTCCATTTGCAACCTTAAATCCCTTTGTACCATGACATCCTACATCTTCACAGGTCCTGGGTTTAGATCGGACACATCCCCGGGGGACCATTGTCCTGTCAGTCATGGCTGGGCTGCTCAAGACCACACTAGGATGTAGGGTATCTAATTCCCAAAGACATCCTCCTTTACCCTTTTCCAATATTTTCTTGTACATAAAGAGTAAGATAATTTGTAGATTTCTACAAGCTATCTCCTTCTTCCAGTGGAATCCATGAGTTTAAGTTTACCCCCAAGTGGGAAAAACCCAAAAAACCTAACTGTTCTACTAAGCTTTGTTTGTTGTTTTGAATCCTGGTTAAAGAAGGGAGGGGATTCTTTCATAATGTAGCAGCCAGGTGCCAACTCACACAGCTGAGCATTTCCTCCTCCAGAGACACAGTGCAAAGGACATTCTCAGAAATGAGTGTTCTCTCATGCAAATGCTATGAAGAGCCTCACATCTGAATTTCAAGAGATCTGGGTTCATAGGGTCCCAGAGCTCATTTTTTTTTTTTTTTTGGTTCCACCTGACCCTACATGTTAATGTAACTAAAGAGCAATTTGCATCATACATGGGGAGATATGTTACAGGTTTATTCAAAGAGGAGTAGAGTTTTAGGTGGGCATATCAATCCATATAGACAGCAAGGAAGAAAATAAAGCAGGAAATTAATATATACTGAACACCCATTCTGTATCGCACAATGAAACAGACTTATATATTTATTCACTCAACAAATATCTATTGATCTCTCTTGTGATTAATAACAGGTGTCAACTCTAGGTTTGGGAGATGTTTCTCTAAGTGAGGCAGATGAAGTTCTTGCCCAAAGAAGTAATGGAAGAGTCAGATAATAAATCAACTGCATCCTGACATTTTGGTCAATGATGGGGCGCATGTTCAGTGGTGGTCCCTTAAGATTAGAATGGAATTGGGAAATTTTCTATTGCCTGTGAAGTTGTAGCTATTGCAGTGTTGTAGCACAGTGAATTACTCACATGATGTTGGAGACATACCTATTGCCCTGCTGGTCAAAGAAAAATATAGCATATACAATTATGTGTGTACTAACAGGTAATGATGATAAATAATTGTGTTGCTAGTTTATGTATCTATTGCTTCATTCTTTTATTAGTTTTATTATTACTATAACATTCCTGCTTATAAAAAAGAGTACACTATAAAAGGATAAGGGGTCTCAGGCCAATCAAGCTGTCCCACATCTCCTGGATGCATGGAGAGGCATATGGAGTGACTGACTCACAGCGTCTAGGTTTGAGTACAAGGAGCGATCAAATATACAGTGAACATCTAAATAAAATTGCATTACAGCAAAAGACATAGTACCATTGATCCATCTCAGAATCTTCCTTTGATCACCTTTATTGCATTGTTTTCTCCACTTTCTGAAGCACTTCTAGAAGTCCTCTTTCATGAGGGTCTTTATGAAGTGTGATAAAAAATATAGTGAACAGTTCTGCCAAGTGCCATGCAGTAAAAGGAGAAGCTTGGAAAACATGACAGTGCGTCCTCATCCACTTTATTCATTGGATCTGGCATTGTGCAACTTCTGGCTCTTACTCAAAGTTAAAATGACTTTGTAAAGTAAACATTTTTAATCAGTTCAGTATACTGAGGCAGTTGCAACAGACACTCAGAAAAAGAACCTACAAACCACTTCAGAAAGTGGAAAAAGTAATAGGATAAGTGTGGTTGGAGGGAGTTATTTGAGGAGGATTAATTGCAACATGCCTTTCAGTGTGATGAATTGTATTTAGATATTCACCGTATTTTTTATCACACCAGCTACATGTGCTCTGTAATGTTTGCCCAGGGATGAAATCAAAACATGTCCCTGTCATTAAGTGACATATGAGTACAAATAAATAAAAACATTGTATGGTGAGAAATGCCATAAATGTATTGTGGAAACCAGTCGAGGCAGAGAGTGAGTGGAGACAGAAGGTACTGTGTCACTGCCCTGTGACCCCAAGAAATACAATGTCACCAAGGCTCAGTGTGCTGCCCCAAGATAGGGATAGTAGGAAGCTCTGTGTGACTCTAACAACTATATGGTTCTACACTGTCTTTCTACATAAAATCCTTGCATACATGGCTTGTGTTCCCACTGCCAGTCCACAACCACATTACAATGACCTCAAAAACAAAATTACATTAAACTAGGCATAGCAGTGCATGCCTATAATTCCAGCAATCTGGGAGGCTGAGGCACGAAAATCTCAAGTTTGAGACTATCCTGGCTAACTTAACAATTTAGCAAGACACTGTCTGAAAAACAAAAATGAAAATAAAAAAGAAACAGGACCATATCCGTCTCACATATACTACCATCTCCAGCAAACTGATAGCAGCACATTTCTCTGGTCTTATTGAAACCATGGACATTTTTATGTGCAGTGATGGAAATATGCAAGTAAAGGGGCATCACACTGTTTTCACCTTCAGACTTCTCAAATGGCTTGGGAACCTCTAAGCAGCCAGTTTGTAAGACTTCAGCAGCAAAGAGGAAAAGGAAGGAAACCAGTTTTACAAAAGAGTGCAGAGAAAATGGAGGCCATTCCAAAGGAGAAGACAGGCTGTTTGCCATGAGAGGAAAGGACAGATGCCGCCACAACTGCTTCAAGGGGAAAGAGCTAGACCATTCTGTGGCCTTCTACACAACTGTCTGCCGCAGGTGCCCTGCGGTCCAGGTGTGACGTACAGCAATACTTTTCTGATTCTTCAGTCCTCTCTCATGACCTCTCTTCTTGGTGACCTTTGTCACATGATTTTACAGCCTGTCTCTTCCACTAGGGGCAGAATATATTTCTTGCCCTGCTGATATTGGGCTTGACTGTTGTCTTGGCCACTTTTCTCTCATTGCTGAGACAAAATACCCAATGCCCAAAATGAGGGAAGGAAAGATTTATTTAGCTCACAATTTGTGGAGGTTTCAGTCCATACTCTGTTGGCTCCAAAATAGGGTAGCATGGCTGAGGGGCAACATGGCGGCTGCAGCAGATACCAGAAACAACCAGAGCAAAAGGACCAAAGCCACAAAAAGTGGGGAGTATGCCTCTTTTCCACCCTTATATTGTATGCCGGCTACCTACCTCTAGGCAGGTGCAACACTCACACTGCCAATCCTAGCACTAGACAACAAACCAATCACAAACACTAGACTCAGCCACCTGCTAAAGGCCTGCTCTCACCCATGACCACATGAGCCTTTTGGGGGACATCCAAACACAAACCATGACAGCTGCATAAATGGCTTTTTGGTAGTGTGCTTTTGATGGATGCGTGCAAGGATAGGTTTCGCACACACATGCATGTATTTGACTTTTCCTCCTGTATTTTCCATTACTGTTATTACAGCCTATTAGGAATATCCTGCTGCTGGCCCAAGAAAGAATAGAGGTAGGGTAAGCAGAATGAGCAAACTCATGAGTTCCAGTCAAGTTCATCTGGGCTGAGTCCAGATCAGCTCACCCCCCAGTCAAGTCCAGGTACATGAAAGAGAATAAATGATTCTCACTGAGCACTGAAGTGGTTTCTTACATAGAATCACCATTGCAGTGGGCTGACTGATCCAAAAGGGAAAACAGAAATTCCTTTGGTACAAATCTTGGTAATAGTACATGGATATGATGATACATATCTGTAATCCCAGTACTCTGGGAGGCCGAGGCAGGAGGATTGCAAGTTTAAACCTAGTCTGGGCAATTTCAGTGACTTAGCAAGACCTTACTCCAAAATAAAAAGAAATTAATACAAACAGGACTGGGAATGTAGATCAGTGTGAAGGTCCTATGTTCAATCCCTAGTACAAAAAAAGAAATCTTGGTAGCAGTAACAGTATTCAAATAAGAGCTCTGACATCAAAGTCAGAAAGACTTTTTGGAAGCAGCAGCTGGACTCATGGCCACATCTGCTGTGAAATATCAGCACTGAAAGTACACAGAAGTCTTTTATTAACTGGAAACCCCAGCACAGACTTAGCCAGTGCCTCTAGAAGTCTAGGGTCATGCTTTCTCTGAAGCCAGCAGCTCTGCTCTGTGCTTGACCTGCTGGACTGAGTTATTTTGGATCTATTCTTGTGACTCTGGGGCTTAAAATAGTCACTGCTGAGCCATCTGCCTTGGGATCCATCTCACTTCTGAGAGGTACAGCAGCTGTGGCAGAATTGAAAGCAGCTCCTTTTAAGAAAGTGAACAGTCTCTCGGCTTTTCTCCATCCTGTGAGTGTGCCCAGGGGAGAAAATAAAACAGAGGGTATTTGGCTGCCAACGAAGGATAAGAGCTTAAGGAGAGAACCTGGGAGATGCTGGGCCAACAGAAAGCGAGAGCTGGGCCAGCTGCCAGGGCCTTGATAGGAGCCTGGTGAAATGAAGTTCAGGCAGAGATGCTACCAGAGGGAGGTGGTGATGGGCAGTGCAAGGTGTGGTTGTGGGACAGCAAAGCCTCCTGGTGAGGCAGGAAAGGCAAGGGGTTGAGGGTGAAGGGTCAGAGCCCTGCAGCAGAAGCCAGGTACTGTGTGACCTTCTGAAATTATCAGTCCTGAGCTCTCTTGCTCTTAAAATAGTGTTAATAGTACTCATTTTGGATTGGAAGGAGGAAGCATGTAATGTAGGCAAGACTCAGATAATCCATATAGATTCACACAATGTGTCATCTGCCACATAAGACAGTGATGGAGACCCTGTGAGCATAGGATCTATCTTCAGCGCTGTGTTGTGGTGTAGTTCTAAGACTAAGTTCAGTGTCTGGCATACACATGCATGTGTGCCTACGCACATGGACATGCATTGAATAATTTAATTACTAAATCAACAGATTCCATGTAAATATGTATCCAAAAATATTATTCCAATTCTGATAAAGTAAGAACCCACTCTTTACTCTGTCTAGCACCCTTTTGGAAGTTGAATTCTAGCAAAATGTGAGGAGTAGCATACTCACTTACCTGCCTGATAGTCACATCAGAACAAATAGAGTAGCTCTTACCCAAGCTGGAGCCCAGACCACAAGGAAGAGTTAGCTGCCTGCACATGACTCTGGGGAAACTCGTCATAATGAAGACGGGACAGGGAACTGGGGACAATTCACGTCCTCCACCACTCTACTTACAAAGGCTTCCTAAGCTACATTCCCTTCTAATCTGTGGGTGCTCTGGAATTGGGCAGTCCTTGAATTTCCACTTACAGTTTCTATAGTCTCTGGAAGTTTGCTTAACTCTTCTCCACGCTGAATTTTCTTATCTGTAAAATGGGTATTGGTAGCACATTTATTCATAATTGCTTTACATAGTGGAAGTCAAGCTATAGCTCACCCTACTGCCAACACTTCAAAATAAAATTTTGATAAAGCACAACCAAGCACATTCTTTTACATATTGTCTATAGCTATTTTTATCTACAAATGGCAGAGTTGGGTATCTGTGACAAAAACCATATGGCCTACAGTGTCTGAAATAGTTACTTTCTGGTCCTTTACAGAAGCCATTCACTAACTCTTGGTTTGAGGAGTAAGTGAAGTAATAAATATAATGACACAGAGTCTGGAGCATGGCAGGAAGCTATCAAATGGTGCTAGCATGGTGGGGATACATATACATACCATATCTGCTTTTAAGTTTTTGAGGGAAAACAATAGTTGATGTAAACAAGTGCTACAGTTGAGATCTAAAACATTCTCCAAGTATTTCATGCATTGAGAAGTAGAACTTTCTCAAGGTCATTGCATCATGAAGATTCTAACTTCATCAGTGAGTTAATCCATTTAATGGTGTTATAGGGAGGTGATGGAACCTTAAAAGGTGGTGCTGTGTTAAAGGAAATGGGTTATAAGGTTGTGACTTTGGGGACTACATTTTGCCCCTGGCTGCTTTTTCTCTGACTCTCTTCCTTTCTCTAATTCCTGGCTGCCCTATGTTGGGCAGCTTTCCTCCACCATACCCTTCTCCCATGTTTCTGCCTTGACCCAGGTGACCATGGACTGAAACCTCTGAAACCATGAACCAAAATAAATCTTCCTTCCCTTACGTTGCTAGTCTCAGGTCTTTGGCCACAGTAATGAAAAACTAATATAAAAAAGTTAGGGTGGTCAAATAGCTTGCAGACTCAACAGGAATTAAGCAGGTGCCATAGAAGCCCATGGAAACTGCAGCCTTGTTGACATGGGCTGATGTCCACATCAAAGACAGAGCAGGAGGGACATAGGAGATTTTAAGGGAGAATGAACACGTAGGAAGAGCCCAAAGAAATGACACCAAGGCTGGAGGTGGCAGCTGGCTGACAATTCAGTTGAGTACTTGCACTGAGTGAGAATTCTGAGCAGGGAAAGAGTAAACCCGTCTCACTGGCAGCACCATGAGGGAGCTACAGAAAGCCTTGTTTTATCAACTCAGAAAAGTGAGTGACTTGTGAAATGCTTGAGACTTCCTAAAAAGCTGCTGGCTCCACGGAAATGTTTTCAGTACCTTTCATAGCCCACTCACTCTTTACTCTCACATATAATTTTATCTCTTTCAGTTCACAACAATTTATCTTTTTTAATATTGACTGTTGGTAAAGCTGTTCTTTGCCCACTCAGGTGTTTCCAGGGTTGCTTTAAAATTTTTCATGGCTCACTCAATCAACCTTTTAACTGGAACAAGAATATAGAAAGTAGAATGTTTAAGTAGGTTGGCTTCTAGGCAAAAAGAAATGTAACAGTAGAGACAGAAGTCCCAAAATCCTTTCTTTAATTTTAGAGTTTGTAGACAAATGACCACATAAGCATCGAGAAGTGGGCAGAATATTAAGTTTTCTCACTGCAACACAATTAACTTTGTATATTTTGGACTTCTAAATTGATGATTGATTGTCTGTCAACTCACAGTGATTGAATCATTAAAAATTTTAGACTGACTTCATGAACTAGGATTTCTTAGGGAAATCCCTAGGTGATTGTTGTTGTTGTTGTTGTTGTTGTTTGGTGCATCTTTATTTTAAATTTTTAAATTAAGTTTATTGGTACAATTTAGATATGCATAATGATCATATTCATCACAGGGCATTTGTACCTGGATACGATATATTTTGATTCCTCTTTTTGCCCAATCCCTTTTGCTCCATTCAACTCCTCATGCTCTCCCCATTTACAAAGCTTTGTTTCCATTTTATTCTTTTTTATCATTTTTTCCTTTTCTCTTACTTTCTTCCCCAACTCTCTCCCTAGTTCCCCTTTCCTTTTGAACAATTTCTTCCTATTTCACAACATCTATTGTACGTTTCAGTCCTTTTCTACTCTTTCAGTTTCTCACACCAGAAAGATAATGCGACGTTTATTTCACTTAACAGTATGGTCTCAAGCTGCATCCATTTACCTATGAAAGTCTCAAATTTATCGTTCTTTTTGGATGAGTAGTACTCCATTGTATTAAAAAAAAACCCACATCTTTTTATCCATTCTTTCAGTCAATGGGCATTTGGGTTGTTTTCAACACACAGCTTTTTACAAACTGTGCTGCTATAAACATGGGTGTGCATATATCACTGTGGTATGATGCTTTTAATTTGTCCAGGAAGATACCCAGAAGGGGAATAGCTGGGTCAAACTGTACCTTTAATTCTAGTTTTTTGAGGAATCTCCATAGCTAGGGAAGCCTTAATACTAATGATAAAGCTATCTACCACTAGAAAACTATTGTTTTTTCAAATCACAATGAACCTTTAGAGATCAATTACTAAAAATGAGCAATGTGCCAAGCTTTGTGCAAAAGGATTTTGTCTACACAGCTCCATTCAACTATCAGCAAACATTTTTACATTTTCAGAGACAGCCATGCAGAATCTCAGCCCTATGACATGATACACCCAGGCCACTGAGATAGTGACATTTAAAAATTAGAACAAAGACTATCCAGTTTCAATCCTGGTTTCCTTGCAATTTCACAAAGCCGCTTTATGGAGTTGGCATCCCCAAGGTTACCCAGAAGACAGCAGGCACAACTTGCACCATGTCCCTCCCATCGTGAAGTAAAGATCCAAGAAGAAACCAGAAGTTCTGGGACATTGTGCCAGGTTCTCCTACCCCTTGTAATTCTGAAGCTGGAAGCGAATCTTTGAGCTGCCAATATTACCCCTGTCAGCAAACTCAAGCATCGTCACTACTTTTATATCGATACCATTGACTTGTTTTCCGATTTAAGGTGAATCATCTCCCCAATGAGACAGTGGGTTTGTATTCAAGCATCACTTAACAACAGGAATGACTTCTGAGAAATGTGTTCCACCATTGTACTAATAGTATAGAGCATTTCCATACAAACCTAAAGTGGTATAACCTACTACATATTTAGGCTAAATGCTCCTAAGCTACAAACCCAGAGAGTACATCACTGTACTGAATGGTATAGACAATTCTAACTAAGTGTCAAGCACATAACTAGGTGACAGCGATCCATTCAAGCTTCATTATGATCCTATAGGTCCACCAACAAGGACATGGCCTGTTGTCATTAATGCAGTACATGTCTGTATAGAGAAAATTTCTGAATTCACTCCACCCTTTAAGGAGTTCCCACTGCTTTAAATTTAACAATATTCATGTATTAGACCTGCTTACACTTACAGCAGCAGGAACTATTCCTATGATGATAGGTAGCTGCACAATATTTAAAGTTTTATCGGTGCAATCACTCACAGCAAATTCCACCTAAGCCTTACCTTCACTTCATTTGACTTCTGCTTTTTGTATGGCTTCAAGTGCATCTTAGGAAATTTTGCTGTAGGTGATGGTTGGATTCTCTCCTCTAAGGCTGTATGTGAACTGTACAAGATTTTATCTTTAAAAAGGAGAGAGTTTTGATGTGGAGACAAATGCATTGAATTCCTCTCCTTCTTTGGGTCTTTCCTCATCTCTATTAGTACTGATTCTACTTCAAAGGTGCCATCACCTTTCTCCATTTTTTCAAATATTATCCCAAGTGTACACGAGCCCTTTCCTTGGTGCCCCTTTCAAAAAATGAAATTCATTAAAGGCAGTTAAAGAAGCACAACTCATGACAATTTCCTGCCTCCCAGTTCCTGTTATAACTTATTTGTAGAGCACATAATTTGTGGTCACACAGCAACTGTACTCTGTGCCTCTGTCCTCTGAAATCTTTTACCCAGTGTGAGAATTTGCACTGTTGGAAAACTCCCTTTCTCTCATAGATAATAGAATACTCCAGAGTTCCCTGAAATCACAAACACAGATTGATCCTGAGGCTGCAATGTCCATACCACAATTTGAACAGAGACTCCAAACTTGCCTGGAAGATTGCACACGGAAAGGGTGTGGTGGTCAGTTTTCTCAAATTTCTGTCTCTGTTGCCTCCTCTCTTCAACTTCCACTCTCTGCTCTCACCTCATACACATAGCTTCTGGGGGCTGCCACATAGAGGGTGCTCTGATTTGAATGTGTTTCTCAAAGGTCACACGTTGGAAACGTAATCCTCAATGCAAGAGGGTTGAGAGGTGGGTCCTCTGGAGGAGATTGGATCATGAGGTCCCTGTTCTCATGAATAGAGTGATGCTGGTATCACAGGTATAGGTTTGTTATCACATGAATGGTTCAACAGAAGGCGTGAGTTTGGCCCCCTTCTCTCTTTTGCACACACCGTCTTGCCCTTCTGCCTTCCACCATGCAATGATGCACCAGATACCATCCTTGGATTTTGGATTTCCCAGCTTCAAGATCCAAGTGCTCAGCATGTGTTTTTCCACTACAGAAGCACAAACAGACAGGCAGAGGAGAGCAGTCAGGACAGGTCATCTTTGGACTTGTTCTGCTGTCTTCTGACTGTGTTCTGTGGTCTCTTCTGATGTTCAATGCTGTTGCTTTCTCCTTCATGGTGTTTGAAGATTGTGTCTCTCCCTTAACCCATGTGGAGAATCTGTTCCAGGTCAGAATTTGCAAGTCTTCTTTTGCTTCCTGGGCACCTACACTTTTTTCTCCATCACCTGCATAGAAACACTTGCATATCCTCAGGCCACTCAGATCCCAGTGCCATGTTCCCTAGTCCCAGCACCAAGATAGGTAGTCAGCCCTCCCTTCCCTCTGTCCTACATATATTGGGTCAGGTGTCTGACATAGTTCAATATTCTCAGGCATCAGTGCCCTCTGTCTTCTGAAAGCAGGCAACAACAACCCAAAGTTCTGAAGGATAGGAGGGGGATAAGCAAGACAGCTAATCTTAATAAGGGTATATTTGCTGACTATTCCCCATCCTTTATCTTTTAGATCTAAAATGATCCCCCAAATTTTTACATATTTAGAAGATGATTGGATCATGGGGCATTATACACATCAGTGGACTCATCTATGGATAAGTTCAGTAGCTAACTGTCCTTTTAGAAAGTGGGGCTTGTTTGGAAGAGGTGGATTACTGGGGTGTGACTTAGAAGGATTTATCTTCTTCCCAGTTTGTCTCTTCTCTCTCTCCTTCCTGGCCTCCATGATGTGAGCAGTTTTCTTCCACTGGGACCCTTCCACCATGCTGTTTCTGCCTTGGAGCCAACCAACGTTGGACTGAACCCACTGAAGACTGTTGGCCAAATGAACCTCTCCTCCTTTAAATTGTGGGTGTTGAGTATTGTGTCCCAGTGACAGAAAAGTGACTAAGACACCGTTTCATCTCACTTTGAGTACCCTGGGATCTCATCATATCCTTTTTAAATAGTTGCATGTGCTGTTTTAACTCCTTGTTCCACTGTTCTTGCTTTTCAGGGGAATGCTATCATCATATCTTTCGTGAAAATTACTACAGAAAAGAGTCAAAAAGGAAAATAGAAATCAAACTCCTCACCTTAGATCCCATTGCTGTCCCATCAGTCACTATCTATTGTGAATTGCAAACCTCTGCCCCTGAAGATCTGGAAGGTGTCGCTGTGGAAGTCCCCCTTGTTCCGTAGAGATTGTGCCTGGTGTCCTGACCTCTCTGCATGCAGGTGGGAAAGCAGCAAAAGGGGGTTGGCAGGAGGGAGAATGAAACTCTTGACAAATGAAGTGTTACACACAAAGGGATCTGGCATGAGACATCAACTTGATCATGATAGTTTCATGCTCAGGGAGAGAAGAGCTGTAAGGTGACAGGGAAACCATCTCTAGTGGTGACAGTGACTCAGCCCTGGGGTTCCAACTACCCCATCGCATCATCATCCCTGACATCAACACAAATAAATCAGAAAGTTAGACTATTGTCCTGAGAGTCAGGGAGGAAGGAGTATGTCACAGACTTGGACACTGGCAATATTTTCATTGCCAGGAAACTCAGAATAAGAGCAGGTCAGCACCCCTTTATCCATGGCTAGAGGAAGGGTTGCAATTGCAGCCAGAGGTGCCAGTCACGGGAGGAGTTATGTGTGCTCAGAACCCATGTCTGGAGTTCTTGATCTCTGGTTTGGGATGAATTTTGAGAAAACAAAGATTTAAAAATCTATGCAAACCATGCTTGTTCAGATTCCTCATTGAGAGGCACTAAATTAACTGTTGTACAGTTTTATATTTCTTTTCTACCTTCCATTTGCTTCTATTTGGTTTGATTTTTTAAAATACCTAAGAGATGGCTATGGAACAGAAGGTTAAACCTACCAACCAATGCTCAGATTGTTTTCTTCCTTCAACATTAGGAATGGAACCCAAGGCCTTCACACTGAGCTACATCCCTAG